>JBBBDQ010030008.1:0-250000 GCA_037127315.1 Ascarosepion bandense
ATGGTATTATTCAGCTGTAACAGCTGTGAAGGTGCAATCTTTGCTAAGTTTGTTTAGTTCCCAAAGAAATTTGTTGATTGTTTCTGAGGGCTGCTGGAATCTCATAGCAGGTAGATGATGAATGACCATTTCATTTTTCTTTCTGATATACAGTTTGTCCAGAATTCTTTGATCTTTCACATATGTGGCTGCATCTGAAGATTACTTGTAAAAGGTTTAAGTAATGTAAATTGTTGGGTCACAATATTCTTCCAAGAAGTTTATGAATGTTTTCTCTTTCAGCATTCAGAGAATTCAGATCTGTAATTAGTCTGAGTAGAATATATGTTCTACCGCAGCAACAGAGAATGGATCAAATAAACTGTAATATAGCAACAACTCTAAGATGAAGCTTATGAAGTTTTATTTGACTCATTCAGCTTTAGTGCTGGAAAATGTTTAAATTATTGTAATGGATGATTGTAAGCAAGAGGGGAGATGGGAGGTGCTTATTTTATTACCACATGTTGTTGAGTGAGGAGTGTCATTTAACTTATCATTAGAATAAACAAATAAAAACAGCAGCTTTATTTTTATTTACAATTAAATTAAAGTCTTCATTTTTGTTGTGATAAACACATTTTCACCATTGTTTACTGCCATTTCTTTCAGGTGTCTCTTGATCTAAATAAACTTCAAGGAATTTCCAACTCAACCCTTTATTCAATATATAGAAGTAGATTGTTCTTATTCAACTGTCTATATCTTGCTTTGGTTAATTGTTCTGTTATTGATAGTCTTATAAGTGTACCATTCATTTGTGCTGAGAATATTTCTGCCACATATTGTCCAGTGCCCTGCTATTTACCTTGAGATCCTACATAAAATCTAAAAGGGAATCAGAAATATTATTGGTCTTGATCTGGCAGCTCAACTTCAGTCACTTACCCACTGCTGTAAGGTTGCCTCTCTGTGCCTTTTCTATAAATACTTTCATGGTAATTGTTCAAATGAGCTCTTTCATATGGTTCCTAGACTTTTAAAATTTAAGCAAGATCTTGTAGTGAATATGGCCTTTATTCACTACTTTTTAATTTTAAACATTCAGTAATTGATGACGAACAACAAGAGATAAATAATAAACAAAGAATTTTCTGATATTTAGTTACAAAAACAGAAAGAAAAATTTATATCATGGAATATACAAGATGCGAAAATGATATTAAATGTGGAGAGAGTAAATAGGGAATAAAAATGTGTCTTATAAATGCAAAGTTCATACAATTATGCATGAATAAATTCCCTCTCAGTTTGTTGAAAAAGTTGTTTTTAAATGAGTTCAAAGTATATGTGTTAAGGTTAAATGTTTTGTTCCTTCGAATGAATATAATATTGAGTAAGTGAGTGAGTATATAATTAAGTGAGTTGTAATTTTGTGTTTGTGTTAAGAGGTTCTTAACTTCATAAAATTCAATTGTAAATAGTCGTGTGAACATCAGTGGCATTTGGTTAAAGTAATAGTTTTCACTAAAGATTCGGACAAAGTTCTCCTTTGTCATACAGTATGATAGGATCAATAACACTTGTTCAAGTTTCTGACAATATACATAACTAAACATGTTCTGTGATGTGTTCTCACATGCTTCCTATTTTCTAACCAATCTGTGATGAATAGTGCAAAATTCAAATTTTAAATTTTCTAATCCAGCATCTATGTTTAAGAAACAATTTCTGAAGCAAATATAATATTATTGAAATTTTTTTATCTGAACTCACAACATGTGCGATGGGTAAATTGTCGTAAATGCCTTTTTTTTTATTTAATATTGCTAAGTGGATTCCAGAATCTCATGAATTTACTGTTGATCTGGCTAGATGTAGCCATAAATTCTCTGCTAACAGTTTCTTTTCTTGCATTTTTTGCTTGTGGAACTCCCTTCCAGCTTCATGTTTTCCAGTGAACTTTAATCTGCAAAAATTTAAATGCAATGTCAATCGCTATCTACTGTCCTTCTTATTACTCTTTCTTCTTTCCACTCATTATTAATGTTTATGTTCCTAATTCTTTTACATCCTGTAAATCCTTGTGTCTTGGTGACTTTACTATCTTACATTGGGTGATGCCAATTTAAAAAAAAAAATAAGAAAAATATCCTGTCTCCTGTGCAGTATATCTTATTTACTTATGTTTGAACTTAATTATTATAACAACAAATTTATTAACCAATGCTTTAATCTTGGCCATTGTCCCAATTTGTCTTTTGTAGAATTTTGAGGTAATTAACAACTTTTGATATTAAATCAGAAAAATGGAAATTTTATTTTGCTTTATTTTTGTTGCCAGTTATTTATATTTTTTCTTCCTAAATTCAATAAATTTCAACTACAAATGATCGTTGCAGTTGTCCGGACTAGTTTGAGGACTTTCAAACAAAACCTGGCACAAATGAGTTTCACCAGTCTTCTACCCAAAGACTAGTTTGTCAGTCTTTCTGCCCCTGAGTGTAGAGGAACCCAGATGAAGCTTTGCTGGAGGGCAGAGTCTTGTCTGGGAGAAAAACAAACAGAAACCTGACGCTTCCTTATAAAAGGCCTATGAGAAATTTTTGCCTGAGCTTAAGGGCTTGGAATTTCCACATTAAAAACTGATCTTGTGTCACATCTGGCCTCAATGGGGAGGTTACTGGTAAATATCAACCATAACAGTTTTAAGAAGGATTTTTTTATTTTTGCACTTTGCTTAAACAAAGTAAATTACTTATTTATTTTTTCTAAGAATAAAAAAAAAAAGAATAAAAATAAAAAAGACTGTGTTTCATAAAAAAATGTGATCTGAATATTTCTAGAAGATAAAATTTTTAAGGCAAGCATTCTTTGTAATGAAAGTGCTCAATATCAAGAGGTAGAGCATTTATAGTAACAGATAAAATTAAATGATCACTTTTAGGTTTTGTGGAAACTGTATTCCCTTGCTGGGGGCTTCATATTAATATTTTACTATCATGCCCCTTGATGAATGGATGCAATCTCTACAAAGCTCAGAGTTGGGACAGATGTGAACATTTAATTTTATTTGTTACTATTCAGTATTGTATAAATATTAATAATTCTTGATAATAAACTTTAATTTCCATAAAGTATCATTGCATATTTTACAAGTATAAACAAGAAAAACGTTTATTTTGGGGGTTCAGATCTTCTTTTCATTTGTAGAAACCAGTTACTTTAGATTAAATACTAAAGTTATTGATTGGTTTACCAGCAAGTTTTAAATAGAAATACTGTTTATAACTTTGTACAAATTGATTTTTTAAAATCTAATTTCAAGGTCGAGGTTGAAATATTAATAAGTAATAGTTGCATTAGAAATCCTTGCATATGGAGGAGGGCAAGAAGGAACTTGAAAAAAATATTTGCCAATTACAATAATTACATCATTTATGTAACAATTGAGGTATAAAATATGTTGTTGTTGTCTTAATAAAGAATTTCTCAATACCTTCATCAGAAAAAAGTAACCAATTTACAGATAAATAATATATTGTAAACAATGTCTATGATTAAGTTTTATAGGTTCATCAACAACCTTCCCAAAATCATCAGTTCCCAACTAGGAATCTATGCAGATGATACAACTATTTACTCCTGCTTTTGTATCAAGACTAACAGATCCAATAAAAGTAAACCTGACAACTTCTCTTGGAAAGGACCTCCAATCAGTGGTTAACTGGGGCAAGAAATGGCTTGCAAATTTTAATACCACCAAAACAAAAAACCTTCATTTAATAGCCAGAGATAATCTTTTCTGTCTGCCTTCAGTATGACTGATGCCAAACTCCAGGAGAGCAACACTTTATGCCTTCTTGACCTCATGTTTTTCACTGACACAAAGTGGAGCAACTATATTGTATCATTTGCCATGTCAGCTGCTAGGAAAGTTGCTTCACTGTATCATGCCAGATCATTTTTCTTGTTAGAATCCATCTTGTATATTTATAAATCTATCATTTGTTCATGCATTGAATACTGCTGTCATATCTGGTCTTAAGATTCTTGACAAAATTCAATGAAAGATCTATAATGTAATTGATCCTGATCTAGCATCTCGATTTCAGTCACTTTCTCACTGATGTGAGGTCGCTTCTCTCTGTCTTTTCTACAAATATTTTGTTTATTGTTTTGATGAGCTTTCTTCCTTAGTGCCTTGACTACATGAATCTAAGCGAGCTACTAGATTGACAACTAGATCTCACCATCATTGAAATAGCAACTGCCACTCCTATCCTAATAGTTTCTTTTCTTGCACTTTTCACTCTTCTAGTCTCCCTTCTGATTTCTTGCTTCCCTGCCAACTACCATCCCCAAAGTATAAATACAATATCAATTGACAGTTTTTGTCTTCTTGAACCCTGTTCCTTTATTGTCCTTTCCACACTTCTCTGCACTAAAGTATTTTCATTCTCATTCATTCCTTTTAAGCCACTGTGTCCTTGTAGCATTTATCACATTGCTGATGGTGAAATTATTAAAAAAGAAATAAGATTAACTTCTTATATATCATGTCACTATAACCCCACTCACCCCTGGAAAATAAATCCAAAATTTGAATATTTTCACAATATTATACAGAAATTCAAATGATCTAATGGTTAACAGTACAGTTAATGGAATGAGTGATCTGGGTTAAAATTCCTGGTGAGACAATTTTGAAGTTATTTCATATTATGTTCTTAGGAAAGGCATGAATCCATTTGTTCTCTCATCCACCAGATCTGTGTGAAGTAGCATTGGTTTTTCTAGCCTGGGCAACCAGTCTAGAAGAACAATAATCAAGATTGGAATCTATCCCTTCTCTCAGTTAAAAATATGTGACATGGGATTGCAATCTCAACCCATAAAAAACAAGTTACTAAAATATAAATCTGCTGATTGAATTAAAAATCTAGGATAATCGAGATGAACAGTATTAGATTTTCCATAGGGTTACAGAATGAATTAGCTGCTGAGTGTTTCAAAATTTCTCCCTAAACAAAGCAAAAGCTTGCAAATATCTGATACTTTGTTATTCTAACGTGTGGTTTTTCAAAGTAATCATTATCAACCCTTAGTGGTAGGACTGTCTAGGCGTTCAATAAACGTCTAGAAGATTCAAAAAGCTGTCAGTCAATGCCTTGGGATTCAAAGGGGATCAATAAACACTGATGGATTGATTAAACTTTTTGGACTAAAAACTGAAGTTCATATAATTCAAGAATGAAAATTTCCAGATTGTGACCTTGGGATATATATGAAGTGACTGGAAAAATTAAGGGAAAACTTTAAAGTACTTTTTATGGACATTTATAAAATTCATGTATATAACTGGATTGTTACACCATTTGCTTTGGGAATAGAAAATGCAGGCAGTGAATCTCACTTACAGCATGGACTCATTGATATGTGGATGGATCTTGAGGCTAAATCTGTATTCAAAACTAAAAGCCTCAGTGACTATTAGAGTAATGGAGATAATACTAACAAATGCTTTCAGCTTAGTACTGTGGTTTGTGCATTGTGGTGCAGTGGATATTGGTTCGGAATGAGAAATTGGGGAGCCGAGTTGCAATTCCAGTTGAATTTCTTGCATTCACTTACACGCAAATACCCTTGGGAAGGGTATTAATCTTTCTTTTCCTTCCAGTTGTGGGTTAAATAGCAGGATAGATTGGGTTCTATAGCCTTGGCTGACAACCAGTCTACTGCAGAAAGTAATGGCAACCTACTGCGAGATAATCTTCTTCCCAGTCAGTCATGTTTTGAAAGCGACATGATTGCCCAAGTGTGTATCACGTATGGCACTTAACTGATTGACTGACTGTGGTTTAGTCATTTTTACTTGTATTCTCAACTTGGTATATGATTGGAGCTTGTTTTATCCACACAAGTACAATTCTTATTAAGCAGAAGAACAGAGTGAACTGGGAAGAATTTTGTGACTTATGACTAAAACTCACTAATTTTAAATCAAATAACAAAATGATCCTTGTTACTGCTCAATAACTGAACAGCCCTTGCTACTGCTCATCAAACATCTTCTCATTCATGATGGCAACCAATTCAATAAACAGGTATATTAACATATTTTTAATGTGTTTATTATTGCCTATATTTTTTTATTAATTTTTACTCATTATTATTGTTATTATTATTTGAACAGACACAACTCATATCAAAAGAGAAATAGAAATTGAAAACCAAATAAGAAAATGTAAAGCTAAAATGAATCTTATCAAAAGACAATAATGAAAAAAAAGAGCAAAGGAATTTCTACTCTTAAATGAAAAATAATTATTTTTGACATCTTTTTTTATTTCTCTGAGGGTTGTTAAGGGATCAAGGATTACCAATGATAGGGTCAATGACTCCATTTCTTTAAAAAAGCTGAGCTTAATTTTTACAAAAGGCATATAACTTTTACACCAAAAATGAAGAGTTCATCAACAGACATAACAAAATCTGGATATTAAAAATAACATCTCTACTTTTCAAGAGAAAAGTAGAGATGTTATATTTATGTTGAGGCAAGACCGGATAAATATATCTCTAACAGTTAAATTTGAAATTTGTTTTTACAATAATGTTCACCCTGTATAATCACCAAGAGTCACTCAAAGTAGAGGGTTACAGCAATAGACATCATTGTTGGTTGGGTGGTTCCCAGTTCTTCACAAGTCTCCTCCACTCTTCTCGCTCTGACATAACCAGTTTGAGACTATCTAATGTTTCAACCTTAGTGTTCCTGAGTAGAATAGCAGCAAAGTTGTTACCAGCCTCCCTTGCCTTTGTTGGTCATGCTTTGGGTCCCAAAACATCACAGTCAAGGCTGCTTCATTGTTTTGAAAAGGATGGTAGGCTGATTGCATTCTTCTTGCCCTGATCATTTGAAACACTTTTGAGAGATTGCCATACAGGTCTTCATTCCAACCTACACTGAGAGCATGTCGCAATAGTTTGGTATAGGTAATGTCTATGTTTTTCTCCATAGATTTTATCATTGTCCATGTCTCTATTTAAGAGGCATAGATTATGAGAATATATGGATGGTGGTGATAACGGTTATTACTAAACTTAAACAGGTTAAGATCGTAGTGATCAGGAAAGCCTCCTCTTGGGAGTCAGTGCCACAAAGTAGCAGTTTGTGGCAAAAAGAGGCTTGGGTAGAATTTACATCACTCAAATGGAATACAAAGAGAATGGAGGTGGTTCACTACAATGTACAGGGTATGGCAGGGGTTAGTCATGAAGTTTAGAACTGGTGGAATTGAGGAATGTAGTTTGTCTGTACACTTTCTGTTGAAATAGCAAGTAAGTCACGAAAAGCTTGCCACATTTTACAGGTAGGAAAAGGATTGTAGGGTAGAAAATAATTCATCACCCACAAGGCTGTAGAGATGCTTTTAGACTCTATCAAGACTGGGCAAGTTTTGCCAATATATGTCAGCACTACTCTATTTTTAACTTGATCTTGTAAAGGTAGAGCATATCAAGAGGCTACTTACTGGCATGATCTTATAAGTGACATTGTTATTTTAATTTTGATACTCAGTGGTGAAAAAAAATAAAGGAAGAAGAGGAATAGAGATAAATTATGAGGAGACAAGAAAATGATGACAAGGAGAATAATCACAACATTTGACACACAAACACATGCACACACAAAGAGGAAAAAATCAGCCTAACATCCTTAACATGGATTAATTATATCACACTTAGTATAAAGATAGCAAAGGAAAGAAGAAAACAACCTTCTGACGAGTGGACTAAATGATTGCAAAAAGTTTAGTCTACTATGGAATCAAGGTGCTGAGTATAACATCAAGCAGCTAAGGGACAAATTTTATTTATATTAATCTTATCAGGCACCAACCATTTCTCCAACATCTTTATCAATGGATCATATGTAAAAGTTCCATTTGAGGTCTGAGTAGAAGTTAAGTCTCAATAGGTGCTCATGGCACAGGACTTCCCTGAGGGAATACCTGTTCATTGCAGTAGTCAAAAATTATAATATCAATGTTGGTTGTAGTCTATGGCTTTTTCATGTTGAAACACTGTTTCCTGTACAATCACCAAAATTAAGCAATGTTGAGCCTGGTCAGTGCCCACTTAAGAATGCCAAATACTGTAAGCTTGGATATGCAGGTGGTGTAATGGATAATGGCTTGGAATTGTTAATTGGAGAGCTGAGTTCTAATTCTAGTTGGGTTTGTTATATTCACTTATGTGCAAATACCCTTGGGAAAAGTATGAATCTACATCTTCTCCCTTTATCTGTGGATTAATTAGCAAGACTTGTATCACTAAAATCATTATTATTATTATTATTATCTCATAAACAAAATTGTGTACAAAATAGATTTCAGCATAAAATAACCCATAGAGGTTGATATACTGCTAAACCAAAATCAACCAAACCAACCATCGTTGTCTGAAATACTTTTTTCTTTTTTACACTACAGACTTATTGAGGTACTTGGGTGTATATATATATACATATTTGTTTATTTAGGCAGCAAATTTTCTTTTAAACATGCCAGATTAAATAAATTGTAAACAATATGTTTGCTTATTTCTAATAAAATCCGTTCATACTCACGGATAATCATTTGCGTATTACAATCAAAAGATGTTAGTAATCAGCTGTAATGTTGACAAATGTTATTTTCATTCATTTCTTAAGGTACCCAAGGACTTTCAACCTCTTTCCGAGGTCATCTTCAGAGGTGTGAGTTATGGTAATAAATGTAACCGGAAAAATGTGTTGCTAAAAATTACTGTACATTTTTTTCCTGCTTTAAATATAATGAAGATTATCTGAGAGTATGAACAGATTTTAGTAAAAATAAGCAAACTTATTATTTGCAATTTATTTAATCTGACACACACACACACATACACACACACACATATATATATATATATATAATATAATTATATGGTTATATAGCAATTTTATATTGCGACATGGAAATTTCTATGTTTCGAGATAGGTTCTCATCATCAGGCAATGTTGGTGTGGTTGTACAGATGATTTACATTTAAATGACAAATTCTTTTGGTTTGCTGTGAATGTATGTGGGTATTTTTTTGTGTTGCTAATCAGAATGGAGATTCATGTTGGTGTTTGACCCCGAAGAATACCAACTAACCAATTTTTTTCCTCTTTTTTTTGTTTTTTGTTTTCCTTAACCCTATTCTTTTCTTGTCTGTTTCTCTTCCTTAATGTTTTACCTCCCATAAATCTGATCTTATCATTTTCCCTTCAGTTTTATTACATTTGATGTGATATTCCTTTTTAGTACCAATCCCCTATTCTTTCCTTTTTTATCCTTTTTAATCTATTTGTCATTAAAATTATATAATCTCACAGCCTATAAGGAAGTAAACACTAAAGACATTGGTCTTTATAGAGATGATGGACTTATAGTAATAAGAAATACCACAAGCTTCAAAATAGACAGGGTTAGAAAAATGATACACAAGGAGTTTAAAAATCTCAATTTAAAAGTAACAGTTAACGCTAAGATAAAAAAAAGTAGATTTCCTCGATGTAACTAGAGAAAAATATACATCAACCATACAAAAAACCAAACACAAATCCTTTATACATCCACCCAAAATCTAACCACCCTCCTTCTATCATCAAACATATACCCTCATCAATAGAATACAGAATTAGTAGAAACTCGGCTAATGAGGAAGTGTTTAATAAGCATAGCAATTTTTATAATACTGCATTGAAAAATAAGTTGATACATAAACCCAAATATTAAATATGTAAACACGAAAAGTAACCCTCGAAGAAAAAATAGAAATAGGAAAATCATCTGGTACACACCCCCTTACAACCAGATGACAAATGGCAAATTGGGAAGAAAATTCCTCGAGTTAATTAGGAAACACTTTCTTTAAAAAATCCACTAAGTAAGATCTTTAAAAAAACACTATAAAACTAAGTTACAGTTGTATGAACAATCTAGAAAGAATTATAAAAAACCACAATAATAATATTTTTAAAAAATTCAACAAAATCAGTAAAAACAACCAGACAACAGAAAATAAGAATTTAGACAAGAAAAAATGTAATTGTAAAAACCCCCATAGACTGTCCACTAAAAAACAGGTGTTTGATGGAATCGATAATCTATCAATGCAAAATATCGACAAAGGAAAACCCAAACAATATAAAAGTCTATATAGGGAGTACTAAAAACACTCTAAAGCAGCAAATTTACCAGCATACCTCTTCATTTAATAATAGCAAATACAGAAATAGAACATCCCTATCGAGATATCATTGGTACCTAAAGGAAACAAAAAAAAAACACCCACAATAAAGTGGAAAATTCTAAAAGAAGCTAAAACATGTAAGTCCTTAAATGAACCATGTTCATTATGCTTATACGAAAAACTATTTATTATTAGATCCTTTAAAAATAAAAATTTATTAAATAAACACAACAAAATTAATGTCATATGTAGACATTATAAATTGTTCACATTAGAAAATGGATAAAACTTAAATTAAATAACATGCATATAACTAACAAGTACATAAGAAAAATAATCACTGATGAACTAGGTAAAAATAAAGCCAAAAATAGAAAATCTTTTTCTTTATTTTTTGAATAAATCCCCGCTTTGTATCAGGATAAAAACTTTACAACAAATGGATACTTGGAACAAAAAAATCACAGTTTAGGGTTTTTGGAAAAAAATCTTTTCTTCAACAAATAGACTAAAAAGGATAAAAAAGGAAAGAATAGGGGATTGGTACTAAAAAGGAATATCACATCAAATGTAATAAAACTGAAGGGGAAATGATAAGATCAGATTAATGGGAGGTAAAACATTAAGGAAGAGAAACAGACAAGAAAAGAATAGGGTCAAGGAAAACAAAAAACAAAAAAAAAGAGGAAAAAGTTGGTAAGTTGATATTCTTCGGAGTCAAACACCAAAGTGAATCTCCATTCTGATTAGCCACACAAAAAAACACCCACATACATTCACAGCAAACCAAAAGAATTTGTCATTTAAATGTAAATCATCTGTACAACCACACCAACATTGCCTGATGATGAGAACCTATCTTGAAACATAGAAATTTCCATGTCGCAATGTAAAATTGATATATATAACCATATAATTATATTATTCCAACAGCTTCTTTTCTCGTGCTTCCCGCCTGTGGAACTCCCTTCCACAAGTCTGCTTTCCCGACAGCTACAATCTCCAGGTGTTTAAATGTAGGGTCAATTGACACCTCCTATCACACTAATTCCCAATTATTCTCAGAACACTCTCATCTACCCAACCCTCATTCTCTCTATCCTTACCCGCCTATCACCCACCCTCTGACATTTCCTATATTTAATCATCCTTTCTCCACTCTATGTAGCCCCCTGCGCAGTAGTGGCAGTGACATGCCTTGCTCGGGGTGAATCGCTTATGAAAAAAAAAAAATATTAAGTTCTATAATGCTTATTATATTGAGCACTGTTTATAATAAAATAAATGCCAGAGCACTCAAAATAAAAAAAAACCTTGAGTCCTCTTCACTTGGAATTATATATATATGCCATCATGTGATGCTTACTGATGGATACGTTTTTTGTATATATATAAGATGCTTTTTCTTCATTAAAATTCTTGTATGCACTGATATAACTCAGACCATAGTAAGTCCCAGTTTATGGCATTACCAACCTACAATGACTTGTTGTTCCAACGACACCTTCAATTAATATCTTGTTCAAATGGCTTCTGCAATTAATAAAATATTGGTCGTTCATTAAGATGTGTTGCATTTGCAATGTCGCAGCATAAAGATGTGGAATTACCTGTGTTAGTGTTGCATATAAATATGTCGATGCGTAGTACTATACAGGGAAAGAGGATGGCGTTATTTATAGTCATGTGCCATACACCATATTTTATTGTGCTTCAATTGCTTTCATTCTTGTTCCTGTTTTTTTTTTTTTATATATATATTTTTGGCACTTCATTATGTCCCCAGAGTATAAGTCCGATTCTTCTGGGTGCAGTGCTTTGAAGAAAAGGAAAGCCGAATCTATGAAAAGGAAATTTGACATAATAAAATAGTCAGAGAAGGGTGAAACTTTGACGAGCATTGGATCTAAATCATAGGACTTTCGCAGTGATGAGGAACTCATACTGCAACATGTGAAATGATCTGCACTTATGCAATTGACTGTGATTACAAAGCAGTCAAGTGAAAAGATCATTAGTTTTATCGTTTGCTTTTATTTATTTCTTATAGTTACTATACACTGTTTTTATGAGCATTGGACCAAAGTCATACTGCAGGACTTTCTCAGTGACAAGGAAATCATACTGCAACATGTCAAAGGGATCTGTTCTTACCACAGTGGCTGAATTTACTAAGCAGTCAAGTGAAAAGATCATTCTGTGGAATTGTATTCTTTTATTTATTTCTTATATTTATTATACACTGTTTTTATAAGCATTGGATCTAAGTCATAGGACTTTCTCAGGCAGCTAGGAAATCATACTGCAACATGTCAAAGGATCTGTTCTTATGCAATTGACTGTAAATTATAAAGCAGTCAGTGAAAAGATCATTTGTGTGATTATCTTTATTATTTCTTATATTTATTATACACTGTTTTTCTAAACATTGGATTTAGAGTCATAGGACTTTCTCCAGTGACAAGGAAATCATACTGCAACATGTCAAAGGATCTGTTCTTATGCAATTGACATTAATTACTGACAGTCAAGTGAAAAGATCATTTGTGTGGTGATTGTATTCTTTTATTTATTTCTTATATTTATTATACACTGTTTTTATAAGCATTGGATTTAAGTCACTGGGGCCTCTCAGCGACAAGGAAATCATACTGCAACATGAGAAACGATCTGCTCCTATGCAATTGACAGTACTAAGCAGTCAAGTGAAAAGATCATTTGTGTGATTGTATTCTTTTATTTATTTCTTATATTTATTATACACTGTTTTTATAAGCACATTGGATTTAAGTCATAGGACTTTCTCAGCGACAAGGAAATCATACTGCAACATGTGAAACGATCTGCTCCTATGCAATTGACAGTGATTACTAAGCAGTCAAGTGAAAAGATCATTTGTGTGATTGTATTCTTTTGTTATTTCTTATATTTATTATACACTGTTTTATAAGCATTGGATTTTAGTCATAGGACTTTCTCAGTGACAAGGAAATCATACCACGCAACATGTCAAAAGGATCTGTTCTTATGCAATTGACTGTGATTACTAAGCAGTCCAGTGAAAGATCATTTGTGTGATTATGTCTTTATTTATTTCTTCTATTTGTATACACTGTTTTTATAAGCATTGGATCTAGGTCATAGGATTTTCTCAGTAATAAAAGGAAATCATACTGCAACATGTCAAAGGATCTGTTCTTATACAATTGACACAGACCCTGGCAGTCAGAAGAAAAGTTGTTTGTGTGATTGTATTCTTTTGCTTTATTTCTTATATTTATTATACACTGTTTTATAACATTGGATCTAAATCATGGACTTTCTGGTAGCAGAAATCTTTACAACATGTCAAGGATCATTTCTTATACAGTGACTGTGATTACTAAGCTTGGTCATTAAACCATTTGTGCAGTTGTATTCTTTTATTTATTTCTTATATTTATGTACACTGTTTTTATAAGCATTGGATTTAAGTCATAGGACTTTCTCAGTGACAAGGAAATCATACTGCAACATGTCAAAAGGATCTGTTCCCAGCAGTTGCTTCTGATTACTAAAGCAGTCATTGAAAAGATCATTTGTGTGATTATTATTCTTTGTTACTATTATATTATTACTTCATTTTATAAGCATTTAGATTTGATCTTTAGGACTTTCTCAAACGTAAGGAAATCATACCATGTAGAAATGATCTGCTCCTATACAGTGAAAGCGATGATTACAAACGCAGTCAAATGAAAAGATCTCATTGTGTGATTGTATTCTTTTATTTATTTCTTATATTTATTATACACTGTTTTTTTTACATAGGCATTTGGTTAGTCACAGACTTTCTAAACAAAGAATGCTTTTTGAGCTTTCTGTAAAGGATCTAATATTCTTATTTCCATGCATTGTTCTTTTAAAAATCAGTGAAAAGATGTTGTGTAATTTTATTATTCTTTTACTTCTTCTATTTCTACTGTTTATTCCCACTGTTTTTATAAACATGGAATCCAATTCATATGGACTTTTCCAGTGTTCAAGGAAATCACTTTGCAGCAACATCAGGAATGTCTGTTCTGCAGATGGCTTTAGCAATTTTAATGAATAGAATGAAAGATCTGGGCTGCATTCACACTTCTTTATTACTACCTATTTTCCTTATTTCTGTGTGGGTCAATATGGACATTTCTCAGTGTAGGGAAATCATACTGCAACATGTCAAAGGATCTGTTCTTATGCAATTGACTGTGATTACTACAGTCAAATGAAAAGATCATTTGTGTGATTGTATTCTTTTATTTATTTCTTATATTTATTATACACTGTTTTTATAAGCATTGGATTTAAGTCATAGGACTTTCTCAGCCACAAGGAAATCATACTGCAACATGTGAAAGGATCTGCTCCTCTGCAATTGACAGTGATTACTAAGCAGTCAAGTGAAAAGATCATTTGTGTGATTGTATTCTTTTATTTATTTCTTATATTTATTATACACTGTTTTTATAAGCATTGGATCTAGGTCATAGGACTTTCTCAGTGACAAGGAAATCATACTGCAACATGTCAAAGGATCTGTTCTTATGCAATTGACTGTGATTACTAAGCAGTCAAGTGAAAAATCATTTGTGTGATTGTATTCTTTTATTTATTTCTTATATTTATTATACACTGTTTTTATAAGCATTGGATCTAGGTCATAGGATTTTCTCAGTGACAAGGAAATCATACTGCAACATGTCAAAGGATCTGTTCTTATGCAATTGACTGTGATTACTAAGCAGTCAAGTGAAAAGATCATTAGTGTGATTGTATTCTTTTATTTATTTCTTAAATTTACTATATACTGTTTTTATGATACTAGATTATGGTTTTAGAACTGTGTGAAATAGACACTTATGTACTGCATGTGAATTATGATTCATGCCAAAATCAACTGACATTGGTCATTGAATGCAACTCCAATGTAAACCAGGTACCGACTGTATTTAAACAGCAAAACAAAACATGGCATCTACTTTAACACATATTTTCAGTAATATCTAATCTTCAAGTCTTAAGAAATAATGTTAGATGAAAAATAGAAAAGTTCATAAGTTCCTTAAAAATGAATAGGTTACATTTCAGGTATAAAACTAAAATCAGCAGATTCAGGTTTTTGAGAAGATCTGAAGAGGAAAATGGGCATTCCATAAAAGAGTACACGAACCTTGTTGGATGTTGAAGCTCTCTGTGGCCAAGCAGTGTAAAGCACACTGGATCAGGGAACTCAGGTTCAAATCCTACCTTGGAGTTGGGGTGGGAGGGTTTGGACAATTTCTTTATTAATATTCTTGAATGCACAGACCAGTAGATATCTTTCATACTGTTTAAAAAAACAAAAACAAAAAAACAGGGCCTCCTTTTAAACACTTGTATCCACTAAAATATGAACTTTACATTATAAGAATATATATATATATAATATGTGCATTGTGGTACAGTGGATATCAGCTCAGAACAAGGAATTAAAGAGCCAAGTTCAAATTCCAGTTGAATTCATTGCATTCACTTATGTGCAAATACCCTTAGGAAAGATATTAATCCATCTCTTCCCCCTTCAGGTATGGATTAAATATCAGGAAAAATTGGGTTCTATAGCCTTGGTTATAGAAGTCTATTGTAGAAAGTAATGGCAACCTACTGTGGGAAAATTTTCTGCTGAGTCAGTCATATCTCTTTCGTATAGCACTTAATTGACTGATATATATAAGATTAATATAAATAAAATTTGTCCCTTAGCTGCTTGATGTTATATTCAGCACCTTGATTCCATAGTAGACTAAACTTTTTGCAATCATTTAGTCCACTCGTCAGAAGGTTGTTTTCTTCTTTCCTTTGCTATCTTTATACTAAGTGTGATATAATTAATCCATGTTAAGGATGTTAGGCTGATTTTTTCCTCTTTGTGTGTGCATGTGTTTGTGTGTCAAATGTTGTGATTATTCTCCTTGTCATCATTTTCTTGTCTCCTCATAATTTATCTCTATTCCTCTTCTTCCTTTATTTTTCTTTCACCACTGAGTGTCAAAATTAAAATAACAATGTCATTTATGAGATCACAGACAAACCTTTTTAGTTTTTTTGAAGCCAATTCATTTTCTTGAATGTTCTAGAGATTTCTTCAGTTAGGCTTATTTTGAAAATATAACTATATTTCTTTTTAATTTAACTATGGCTTGGTGGTATCTTAAATAATAAGGCATTGATTATTGAAAGTTAGGTTTATAACTGTGTTTTTTGTTGTTTGAATATATATATATTCCTAATGAGTGGATAGAATGATTGGTGAAAGGTCTGTCTATGAAACTCTGGAGTCAGGATGCTGAAAGTAACACCAATCAGCTGAGTGGCACACTTACATTTTAATTAATTTTGATTAAATTTTTGTTTTTAAACGAGTTCCACCTTCCCTTTTACAAGTCATATTTACGTGTCCTTTATATCATTTAAAAATTCAGCCAACGAGCACCTTTGATAATGTGTTGTCCAAAAGGGTTCTAAGATCTTATGCACCTTATGACATCAATTCTATTTAAATCCATCATATATATATATATATATATATATATATATATATCAGCATTCAATGTGGGTATAGAAGAATCCAAAGGAGTATCCTATACATACAGTGGTAGGATAATTCTCTAAGAGAGTTCTAAATATTTATGTATATAAATACATACAGAGCAAATATAAAAAAATTAAGGCAGACACGTTATTTCATGGTGAATTGGAAGTATAGGCCTATTTCAGACGAACCATCATCAGCTTCCGTCTTTATTGTATGAAGGATTTTACATGAATGAGATTCACAAACACCTAAAAAAAAAAATGAATAAAAATAACGGTCACTCCCTTAAAAGAGAAAATTTAAGAAAAGATACATCAGTTCGGCAAACACACACACATATATAGGCAACATATAATCAGAGGACACGCGTAACGGTGGATGTTAACAAAAGTTCGAAGATACATTCAACCTGACAGTTGGATTGCGACCCGTAGATCTGAAACGTAAAGAAAGTGGGTTAGGTGAGAGAGAGAGAGAGAGTGAGAGAGTGAGAGAGAGAGAGTGCGTTAAAAAGAAAGGGTAAGTATCTTAAAGCATGAATGTAAAGGGAAGAAGAAGAAAGAAGAGAGGAATAAATTTAAAATAGAAAGAAAGATGATAGGAGAAAATGAGAAAATAAAAATAAATAAATATTATAAATTAACGGTGAAAGAAATTGGAGTCTAAAAAAATTAAAAATATATTTAAGAGATAATAGGTAATCTGTTGTGATCACAAAATACTCACATCACGATATGAACAAAATTATACTAATTATACAATCAACAAAAGAAATATAATACAATATAAAATTTTAAATTTTAAAAAATTTTTTAAATTTTCATTTAAAAGTAAGCCTAATTGTTCTATTTAAATTTAGTTGTTTAGACTTAATTATTTAGTTTAAAAATAAATTTACATATTACTAGTGAAAGGATAAGAAATTGAAATATTTAAAAAACCTAGGAAAATTAAACAATTAAGATATACTAGTTAATCAATCCGCTTTAATCACAATCTTTGAAGTTGCTGTCACTTATGCCTGGATGAAAAGATAACTATTGTAAAACACAAAAATCAATTGAATCTGCCGAATCTGAGGAGGGAACTAATTTTTAAATGTCGACACAGGAGCCGGTTTAAATTATGTTAAACTTTTAGCCCCTCATTCATTCCTCTGAAGACTTTACACACATCACACTATTCTACGGAATATATATTGTTTAATTGTAAACCATTGTTATATATGTCAAGGTTTTTTTTATATACAGGTTTTTATTGCTTACATATTTGTTTTTGCTGGTGTTTGATTGTATATATATATATGTGTGTGTTTTTGTAAGTGTGTATATGTATATATGTATCTGTGTATGTGTACATATATGGGTATATATATATATGTGCATGTGGGTATGTGTGTATGCATTTACGTGTATGTGTGAGTTGTATGTTTTTTTTTTTTTAAATAATATCACCCCAAGCAAGGCGGTAATGCCACTGATGTGCAGGGGGCTACATAAGAGTGAGAAGATTAGAAAGAGAAAAACCGGAAACCACATCCTAAACAGGAAACAAGGGATGAGCCTCTTCACCTGTTCAATAGACGTGGGTGGAGTGTGAACCGGGCGATAGTTTAGTCTATCTACTCCAATTGAAAAAAAGAAGAAAAGAGTGAAAAGATTGGAAAAGAGAAAACCGGAAACTGCATCCTAAACAGGAAACAAAGGATGAGCCTCTTCACCTGTTCAATAGATGTGGGTGGAGTGTGAACTGGGCGATAGTTTAATCTATCTACTCCAATTGTTTAATCTATCTACTCCAATTCGTTTAATCTATCTACTCCAATTAGAAACAAATAAATTTCGTTAGAGCTAAAAGCAAAAAAGGAGTATTGAAATGTTATGTAATATCGATCCTCCTATATGGCAGTGAACGCTGAACAATCTCTTCAAAGATTAAGAGACTTGAGGCAATAGAAATGTAATTCTACAGATGTATGCTGAAAATACCATCGAGTGGCCATGCGAGCAATGACGAAGTTTTAGGAAAAAACAGTAACAAAAAGAATACTTTTACTTAGAAACAGAAAGAAACAATTTATATGTCCAGGGCACATAACGAGGAAAGAAGACTTTAAATAAATATTCATACTTACAATAATAAATTAAAGAGGGACAGAGAAAAATAGCGAATAATCCAACTCACGAGCTCGTGTAAATTGCTGGCAGTAGAGGGATTAGGAGAGGTAGCATAAAAACAAAACTTGCTAAAAGCTCTAATTGCATTATTCAGACTATTGTCCCCATCCTAGTTGCCACCTATACAACGTTTTGGCTGCTGCACACTCCAGGAGCTAGGAATTTCGAACTGAAGTAGTCATGAGTTACCTCCCTCCAACCCGAATCTCTAAGTTACCCGCTCACCACCGCTGTAGCCTGGTATTGAACTTACAACTCAATACCAGGCTACAGCGGTAGGAAACAAGTAACAGAGAGTCGGATTAGAGGGAGGCAACTCATGACTAGCAAAAGAGGCTTCGCACAAAGAATTAGAATGACCTACCCCAGTGATCGTAATAAAGGGTTCGGTTCGAAATTCCCAGCACCTGAAGAAGGCCGGACGGTACAACGGCAGAAATATCGTACAAATGGCAACCAAGATCAGGACAATAGTCCAAATAATGTAAATACTATAAATACTACCTCATCTCAGAAATATAGACAAATTGCTAAAAGCTACAAACGACAGGAACATATATATGTTTTTTATGGTATTATAACTGTACTGTTGACTGAAAAATTTACCTACATTATGGTATTATTATTTTTATTGCATTGTTAACCAAATAATTAGTATAATTTTGATTATATAGGGGTGTGGTGGTGATTGTGATTAAAGCGAATTGATTAACTAGTATATTTTAATTGTTTAATTTTCTTAGGTTTTTAAAAATTCTAATTTCTTATCTTTTCACTAGTAATATGCAAATTTATATTTAAACTAAATAATTAAGTCTAAACAACCAAATTTAAATAGAATAATTAGGCTTACTTTTAAATTAAAATTTTTTAAAATTTAAAATTTTATATTGTATTTTATTTGTTTTGTTGATTGCATAATTAGTATAATTTTGTTTATATAGTGGTGTGAGTATTTTGTGATCACAACTGATTAACTATTATATCTTAAATATATTTTTTATTTATTTAGACTCCAATTTCTTTCACCGTTAATTTATAATATTTATTTATTTTTATTTTCTCATTTTCTCCTATCATCTTTTCTTTCTATTTTAAATTTATTCCTCTCTTCTTTCTTCTTCTTCCCTTTTCGTTTACGCTTTAAGATACTTACCCTTTCTTTTTAACTCTCTCTCTCTCTCTCTCTCTCTCTCTCTCTCTCTCTCTCTCTCTTTTTCTCTCACCTAACCCATTTTCTTTATGTTTCAAATCTACAGGTTTGCAATCCAACTGTCAGGTTGAATGTATCTTCGAACTTTTATTGACAGCTGCCACTACGCGTGTCCCCTGATTATATGTTGCATATATATATATGCTTATGTATGAATATGTGTGTGTGTTTACTGAACTGATGTATTTTTTCTTAAATTTTCTCTTTTAAGGGAGCGACCATTATTTTTATTTGTTTTTTTAGGTGTTTGTGAATCATCTCATTCATGTAAAATCCTTCATACAATAAAGATGGAAGCTGATGATGGTTCGCCTACACTTCTGATTCACCATGAATTAACATGTCTGCCTTAATTTTTCTTATATATGTGTGTGTGTGTGTGTGTGTGTGTGTGTGTGTGTGTGTGTGTGTGTGTGTATGTATGTATGTATGTATGTATATATAACTGCACACATCTGCTTTTTATTAGAAATATTTACAATGAACTATTTGGTCGTGTAAGATTTCACATGCAATTTGGCAGTTGCTCATCATATTTTAAATACATCTAATAGTATAGTTATTAAAATGTATTTACAATTATGTAAAGATTGCCTGGAGTTGAAAGAAAGTAATAACTTCAAAAGGAAAACAAGATATTGTAAAATTATTGTTTGATGAGAATGCAATGTTGCAATTTTTAAAAAAAGTTGGACAAAAAATCAAAAAAAGAAATTGAAAAGAAGATGAAAAAAAAACTAACTTTTGGAATATCACAAAAAGAAAACTGAAAAAAAACTGAAAAAGAATAATAAGCAAGAAAAATATCTGAAGATTCTGCAAATTTCAACAGAAAAAAGATGAACAATTTTAAGAACATGCTTAAAAGCATGGAAACAATAAAACTACCACCTTTGTGAAAATCTCATGAAAATAAAAACCATATGTTAGATAAAGAAGTACATGGAGACTGATTTCTTAACAATAATTAATTGTAATCAATATAGGGTTACATTAGATGGATTTAATGGCTGTGTTTTTTATAGATTATAGTCAACGGGGATGATTTACTCTGCTGCAAATTAAATCTCTTTCTTATTCATTGTAAATATCAGCCAGATGTGAATGCTAAGAAAGCAGAACCCAAAATAAAAAAGTGGTCTTCTGCACAAAGGCTCTGAGCATCACATCAGGCCCACAAAACAAATCTTTGCAAAAATCTAAAATACAATATAGAAGAAGCCAATCATGAACATTGCTTCTGTAGAAAGTTAACCTAATCAATGGGTGAAAGACTAATGAAAGTTATAGAATGTTAACAAGGCCATACTATCATGTAAAATAATGAAATAAAAATTTATTCAGGCTTATGGAAGATTACATTAATAAAATATATGTGGTTATGGTATTATTGTATACCTACCTATATAGAGGAATAGAATGTTCCTATCCTCTTAAATACATGGACACTATTGGAGGAGAGGAGAAGAGAGGAGAGGGGAGGGGAGAAGAGGGGAGGGAAGGGATCCAAACTCTCTCTTTCCGAGCTGAGAGGGACTCAGACAAAGCTCTGCTGAAGGGTAGAGTTTCAACTGGGGTGAATAAACAAGAGCCCAACCCAGCCTAGGGTTATGGCATATTTTTGACTGAGCTTAAGGGCTCGGAATCCCCACTTTAATTGACCTTGTGTCACATCTGCCTTGGTGGAGAGGTGGTAAATACAGAGGAGAGTGATTATACTGACTAGCAGCTCACTAGCAGTGTATCTACTTCTCACAGCATTGATATACTATTATTCCCAACCTCTGTTTGGGTGATTACCCATGCACCATTTAGGGTTACAACAGGTATGCATTCTATACTTAATATAAGGTCTCTACAAGAATATTTTACATGAAATAACTGTGGTAAAATAGAACATGCACAAAATAACAAAGACCAATTGCTATGCAATACAAAATAATATTCATTTAACAAAAATAACAAAAGGAAAATTTAAGAGTTTCTTTTCTTAAAAATAAATGTAATACACAATGCAAATTGTTCATGAATATATTTGAATGTGACTTGACTGTGTTGGTGTATTTGTGTGTGAAGCATTCACAGCACCTTTTTTGCTTCAGTGACAAAAGTTGATGGCACACACTTTGAAAGGAGGAAAACATCTCATCAATATGGTTAGGCATCTTATTGCTTCTAGCCTGGATTGAGACTCGACCGATTTGACACCAGTCAGAGATTATACTCCTAAGCTATGGACATTCGGTGGAGTAAGGCAGATTTTAGTGTGTTATATACAAAATGTAAACACATGCCAGTAGCCAAGAGTGTTCAAATTTGTTACTGAATGAATGATGTGTAAATAGTGGTTAGTAGCTATTGTTTCTTAAAGTCTGCTATTTTTTCAGAGTGCTCAATTGAAGGGTGAGAGCATAAATAGTCATCCACTGACAGTTTTGTTTCACTGTATCTCAGCTCTTTAGTATGATTAGACATCTGATTGCTTCTAACCTGTATTGAAACTTGACTGATTTGACATTAGTTGGCAATTCTACCTCTAAGCTATGGGCAGTTGGAGGATAAAGCTAGATTTTAGCATGTTATATACACAATGTAAACGCATGCCAGTAGCTGAGAGTGTTCAAATTTATTACTGAATATATATATATATATATATATATATATATATATATATGTGTGTGTGTGTGTGTGTGTGTGTGTGTGTGTGTGATAAATTTTAATTGATAAATTTGACATTAAAAGAGTTTACCAACAATAACTACTAATAAAAGAAAGAGCAATTACAACAAGATAGCAGAATAAAAGTTATGTGACAGATTGAAGATTCAGCCTTACAGTTGATCTTAGCAATCTTGGCAGAAGTGGGTTTTTTGTTTCTTTTATAAATTTAAGAAGTTTCACTTTTTCACTTAAGAAAGCACTTTATGGTGGCTTCTCTTTATATGAATTGACAGCATCATTCTTGTGCTTTGTGTCCATTATTAAATGAAACTCATGAATTATTTCTGAAGTTGACAATGAAAATGAGGATAAAGGGAGGCCATTGTGTATGTAATATAAAAAATTTATATAACTTTTTTTTCGATATAAATATTAAAAAAAAATTTGTTTTTTTTTTCCAATAGCAGATGAGTAAGAAGATAGTTTCCATTTGGTTGAATACAAATTTGTAATCTCTGTTCTTTTTTAATATCTTGAATCAATGTTTAAAAAAATCAATTTGAAAAATTGAAAATTTCATTGGATGCAAAAAAATGTTAAACTTTGAAGTACTTGATTTAGGTGTACTTTCAAAATGCACAATTTATCTTGCAAATAAGTGAGCAGAACTTAATTTTGGAACATTTATTTATAGACCTTAAAATTCATGTCAGTAAATGAGTGTAACTGGTATCACATAAACTATTGGTGACTAAACTGGTTTCTACACCAAGATTTTCTAGTGAGGAGGGTCACTAGATACTGAGCAAGATTAAAACCAAGGCCTGTGAAAAAAGCAGATGAACATTCTTGTAGAGTCAACAACACAATAGGGCTAAACTGGGCTCCCTAGCTACGTATGTAGCCAGTGCAGTAATAAAAATGCATCACTGGATAAAAAGCTTTTTAGACTGAAGTCAGTGGTTAAGATAAAGGATTCCTCCAGTGCAATTAATAATCACATGTTCATGATCATGACCAGCAAGCTGGAGGGTAATAACCTACCTATCTTGTCCACATCATTTTTGTTCTTGCATAGCAACGTGATTACACCCCTGGTTAAGTATTGAGGTATAGACCGTTGCTTCATCCTGTTGCTGAAAGTTTGTTCCAGCAAAGAAACAAAGACAGGTGACTGCCTCAAGTACAGTTCATAAGGAAGACCACCTAATCCTTGAGTTTTGTCCCAGCCAACCTGCTTCAGCACTTTCCAGATCTCTGACTCTGTCATGAGACCCTCACACCTAGTTGCTTTAGTCTACTAAAGTTGATCAAATAGGCAGTAAACAGGCCTCAGATTGGACTCTCTGAAAAGCAGTAGTCTTGAAAAGCCTAACATATAACCACGTTTGTTGTCATGGTCTGTTTATCCAGCAATGTGATGTTCACAATATGTCGACTGGATGCATTTCAAACTTTTGCATGTAATCCAGCAACATTATTAGTCATCTGGAAGACTGTTTTTTTTAGCCTAGCCCTAATTACCAGAGCTTAATCCTTCTTGATAAGCAAGGAGGCCAGCTTTTCCATAACTAAAGCTACTTCCTTGCTATCATAAGATTTGATTGTTTGATCAACTTTGGTTTTGCAAAGTTTGTGCTACTAATCTAACTAGATTGAGGTATCACTTTGAGGAAGGCTGGCAGCAAAAAAAAGCTGGTGAGTAAGTTGAACTGTCATATGCTTCTATAGACATGCAGTGATTGGTAAAGTGTAAAGGCATCTACTTGAGCCTTTTTTTTACCTTTTTTTACCTCAACAACTAAAATAAATATGTTATATTTATTTGAATGCTATCATTAACTTTGGATGGACCAAAGTATTTACTGCTTCTGCTAGTATAAATACAGCTTCTAATTGTAAAGACTTTATTGAAACAAAGTAAAATTTAATTTAAACATTGAGTTAATAGAATTATATTTTAGAATATGTTCAAAAACAAAGTTTCTGTAATTAGAGCATGAATGAGCTGACCCCTATAGAGAGCATTGGAACAAATTTGTAAGGTATCTTGAAGGGGCACATTTGTATGCAAACTAATAACATTAAAGGACACTAAAAATTTGTTCTTAAACAAATTTCAGAGTTATTAATAAAATTAGAAACCTTAAGTGAGTCTGAAATGCAATGAATGGAAAATATATCAGAAACAGGTTGAAGTATTTCTGCTAAACATTTGGGCAATTCATGCTGTATAGAACCAACCATTGACAAAATTGGTCAAAGAGGTACATCATCCTTATGCCAAGAAATATGTGAAAGAGTTTTTCACAGTTTTGCAAAGAGCCTGGTCCACACACCACATGTACTCAAAGCAGCCTGTATTAAGTTACACTAGGCCAGCACAAACAAAAAGAGCACTTTATTTCTTCACTATGTTTATTTGGAGGACTGTGAGTAATTTATATCTTCTAGAAGTCATGAGTTATTTCCCTTTAACCCTGTAAGTTACCTAAGGACACATAGCCCAGTGGGTATAGATGTTTGTTAGTTCCTGTGACTAGACCTAAAGAGATGTGAATTCAATACCAGGCGACAGCAGTGGTGAACAAGTAACTTAAAGGGTTAAAGGAAGATAATTTATGACTTCAAGAAGAGGCACTAGGCAAGGAATGGAGTTCATATATCCCAGTGGTTGTAATAAAAGGTTCGGTTTGAAATTCCTAGTACTTGAAGAAGGCCAGAGCATACAACAGCCGAAACATTGTACAAATGGCAACAAAGATGAGGACAATAGTCCAAATAATGTAAATGCTATAAATACTACCTCATCACAGAAATATAAACAAATACTGAATAGAAACAGGGTGAACAATAACTGAGTTCTCCATAGATTAAATAAAGGGCTCAGTTTGAAATTCCCTAAAAGTTACTTGGATTGACAGACACCTGAAGAATGGCTCAATTGTTGTGATAATGACATCAAAGGACAATAGTCCAAATATAAATAATATAAAATGCTATGAAAACTTTCATAATTAAATCAAAGGCAATCTTTTTGGAAACTAAACTCTTCTAATGCCACCTCACAATAAAAACAACAAAACTTTTAGCTAATCCAATTGTATTTTGGATTGTGCATTTATTATTTTATTTTTCATGATATTGTTAAATCTCAGAATGCACCAAAAAGGAAATGTTTTTGTTTTTGATAGCATTACATTTTCCTATTGATTGATTTTGATCAGTAGCATACCTATTTTTTTTAACCTGGAACATTATAAAAACTTATTTAATGAACTCAGTCATTTTGCAACATGGTAACAGTTGAACACATCTCTAGTATTTCTTTCTTCTGATCTCCAAGAAGAGCAAGCAACCATAGCAAAACTGAGGATGAGATGAAATCAATATTTATGAAAAGAAAACCAAGCAGTAATCATTAAGGAGTCATCTGCTCCAACAAGACATCAAACCCCCATGAGTGGCATAAAACGAAAAGAAATGAAAGAAAAAAAAAAAAAGAAAGAAAAAAAAATCCCTACTATCATTATTTGCCCTGCAGGAAGGAGTTGCATTAAACAAAACAAAACTTTACTTACCTTTGCTTTATCAATTTCAATCCTATCATTTCAGCATTTTCTTTTAGATTGAGCAAATAAAGAGGAGGAGGAGAAAGAGGAGGAGGAGTGAGCAAAGGAGAAAGAAGAGAAAAAGAAAGAGGAGAAGAAGAAAGAGGAGGACGAGGAGAGTGATGAGGAGAAGAAAGAAATATTTTTCATTCACAAAGATCTGATTCCATTAATCCAATATAAGTTTCTATGCCTTTTTACTTCAGTTACCTTGCATCTTCAAATGCTGGAAGTGAAAACACAGATGCATTTGACTTTTATATCCATATTGCATGAAATTCAGGTGTAACAGATCATGGTTTTTTATTTTGCTTTTTAAATATTAATGATAAATTATTTAAAGAAAATCTATATTTTGTTTTAACCATTGAAATATACTTGAATATGTGTAGGTGTGATGTAGCACAATGGTTCTCAGCAGGGAAAAATGAATCAACAAATTGTGTTTAAATTCAAACTGAGACTGCTTATATTCACTTCACTATACAGAAATTCCTCAATTAGTATGGCTAACTATAAAGAAAATCAATTTTCAATTACTAGAATTCAACTAAAGAAAGTTTTATTGCACTAATCAAGTATTATGTATGCACTAATCAAATTTTAGAATATAAAAATTTTAGAGCACTAATCAAAAACCCATTAATCAAATATGCATTAATCGAGGAATGTCTGTATTAATTGAAGGATGCCTTTTGGGAAAAGCATAAAAATACCTTTTCTTGTACTTTGTCTTATCATTAGATATCAATACACAAGTCTTTTCACTAGCATTTCATGACTGTTGATGAAGTTGGCAAGTAAGCACTTGGGTAAACCACTCTTCCATAGTTATCTTTCCTGTTCAAGCAGGAACAGTAAAATGTTTTTACACTAATGACAGGCAACAATTGTATTTAAATGTCTAATTGGCTAAAAAGTTTGTTTTGCATTTGCCGTTAGATGGGATTAGGAACATTTAATTTGAACTAATCCTATTAAAAAAAGAAGTACTTTGAATTGGTTTCTGACAATTGTAATATTAAGCACGTACTTTAAAAAACCACACTATTATATTTTTATTTATTGATTCTTATATTGAAAATGGAGGAGTACAAAAATAAAAATAAATCTCTTTTCTTTACTGTTTGCAAATTTGCAAGCCAGTGTAAAAATCTATTTTTGACCAATACAAAAAAAGATTGCCTCTATGTTGAGGAAAAAACCTAGGCAAATTTCGCAAGCTAGTGTGTTTACATTAAACAACAAATTGAATTTTCAATGACCCGTGTCATGTTTCTTCCCACCCAAAAATGAGTTTGCATTTGGAGCTGACCATATGACTTAGCTGGCTACATATTTCACATTTTTTGGTTTGTCAGTCAGAGAGACAAGAAGGTAGAGAACAGTCAATGCAGTCACAATGTAACAAGAGATTTTTCAAACCAGTAATCAAACACAACTGCCCCAGTGACTCACATTCATACTCCCTCACCTTTTTGTATGCTGTTTTCTTTATCTCTCTTTCCTCTTCACAACACAAAGAGAGGAACAAAGACTTTACTACTATTTGCTGATACATACAGTGAAACATTTACTACCACTGTTGATAAACATAGTGAAATATAGACTTAAGTTTTTTCTGCACAAATCACATTTTGATAAATCAAACAAACTCTTAATTCTTTAAACTCTTTACTACACTTTCTCCTAGAACATTTTCACAGGTTAATAAATTCATGCATACACTTTGATGTTGTGCTATTTGATAAATAAATTTTTATTTATTTATAAAAACAAAACAGTTTTATTCTTTTCAACCTTCTGATTTGGAGTAAATTGTGGGAACTTTGGCTGTGTTTGGCACAAGATCAATTTGATAAACATAATTGACATCTGCATATTTGGTGACCTTGCAAAGAGCATGCAGAGGAATTCTGATCCCTATATAACCAACTCTTTTTAACAGATTATGATTTTCCTTGTAATTGCAGCTCAAATATGATAAAATAGACTTTTGCAGTTTATGGAGACGGTATTGTGAACAATCAAACATGTCAAAAGTGGTTTGCAAAGTTTCATGCTGAAGAATTATCACTAAATGATACTATATGGTCAGATATGTTTGTTGAGGTTGATAGCATTCAAATGAAGACATTACTTGAGAATAACCAACAGTATAAATTTCAAGAGACAGCCAAAATATTCAAATTATCCAAATCAAGTAATGAAAATAATTTATACTAATTTATTATTGTTAGTTGCTTTAATGTATGTCTTCCATTTACGTGAAAAAAAATCTACAGAACTGTATTTTCTTGTGTAATTCACAACTTAAGCATAATGAAAAATGTTCTGTTTTTAAAACAAATTGAAATGAAAAATGGATATTTTACAGCAATATAGAATACAAGAGATAATAGGACAAGCAACATAAACTTCAGTAAATCATGTTAAAATCTAGTCTTTAATAAAAAAAAAAGTGATGCAATGTATTTTCTACATTTGAATTGAAAGGGTTTGCTCTATGGGTTCTTCTATGAGAAACAAATTATTAATTCAAACAAGTATTAACCAACTGAAGGCAATTGTGAACAAACAAGTTAGAACTAGTTAAAAGAAAGGCCATAGTATTTTATTTGGATAATTCTAATTTGCATGTTTTTTAATGACCAGGCAAACATCTTCCATCTTGGCTGAGAAGTTGTCACTCATCTACCATTTTCTGCAGATAGTGGTCTTTTAGATTACTATTTATTTCAGTTTTTACAGAATTCTCTTTATAACGTTTTTCTTCCATGGAAGACTTCAAAAGTCACCTTGAGCTGAGAAAGATAAAATATTCTTGGAAGATGAAATTATCAACATTGTGGTACAAAAAGGTTAATATATTGTTCAATAAAATTAATATCAAAAATAGAAAGCCTATCCATTATTTCTACTTAATAAGACAAGAAAAAATATTTATGTTGTCGAATAACTGGACATATTGATCATGCAACTGTTGGTTTTTCTTGTTATTGCTCAGAACCTCCAAATAACTCAAGAAATATAATATCACTATACTGTCTGCAATTCAAGATGGAATAAAATCAAAGAAAAATGAAATGGCAGAAAAATGGAAATGAGAACCCTTTCTTATCGTAGAATTTCTGTAGATTAAATGGCAAAGAATTAATCATGAATGTGGCATTGTATGTACTACTCATGTCTTATATAAAAGTATTTTGTTCTGAATTCCTGCAGTTGCTTCAATGGCCAAAGAATAGATTCACAAAAAAATGTCATGACAAAAACCAACAAAAATATATTGAAACAAGTTCAAACTATTGAGTGTGAGCAAATAAAAAAAGTTCCCAG
Source organism: Ascarosepion bandense (assembly GCA_037127315.1). Lineage (NCBI taxonomy): Eukaryota > Metazoa > Mollusca > Cephalopoda > Sepiida > Sepiidae > Ascarosepion > Ascarosepion bandense. The sequence continues at coordinate 29,848 of JBBBDQ010030008.1, forward strand.
TACTCTTTTTGAAAACTAGAAACTGACTTTAGAGTTGAAAACTGTTTCTATTACTGGAAACTTTTACACATATCTAATAATTATAATTTATTTCTTACCATGATTGAAATTAAAATTTAAAATTCTGGAAAGGGTTATTATGCAGGAATTATTCATATTAATCTTTTTCTTACAATTATTCTGGGAATACATTGTATCATTTGTTCACTTGTAGAATTTTCTGTCTAAATTGAGCTTGAGTGAAAAAAAAGTCTGGCTACATCTAACAAGTAAAGCATTTCACTTGTAAATAATCAACATAATAAATTGCAAGAGACAGCCAACATAGAGATATTATTTTTTTATATGTAGGGTTTCATTTTTTTCTTCCCGTGCATAGGTACACACATTACATTAAACTGGATGCCAACCAGACATGCAGCCTTTTGTCTGACTTGCATAAGAAGAGTTCTTCATTCTACACATTTTTTTAGTGAATTTTCCTGCCTTTTTTCTAGATATGTTAATATATGACACAACTTCATGGTATTGGCTTTCCAGTATTTTATTATCTAATTTTTAAAGGTCAATCAATTTCTCCATTATAGGTATTTTTCAGCATGCACACATTGCTACCAAATGTGACACAAGGTCAAAGTTTAGTGTTGGTTTACCAGCAATATTGTAGAAAAATTGCCTAAGCCTCCTCAGCACTTCTCCTTTTGGGGATGCCTCAGGTGCCAGGCAATAAACCAAGTCCCCTCCTGAAGAAGAGGTACTGCATGATGGAAAGGCCACCTAGGCATCGAGCTTAAAATTTTTGACTCCCAAAAGAGCTGTAATTTCTCCCTTATATTCCTTTTTAAAATTGTATGGAATGTTATGTGCTTAGTCATTTCAGTTAAGGTTACATCCTGCAACTATAATAGGGATATTAGTTATAACAAATTGAAGAACAGTCTACCAGTGCAGAACCGAAGTTAAATGATAGCAAACTGTGTCTGCAATTAGTTTATCATTTCTTCTATATGACAGTAAGTTGTTTTTAGTGCATTTCAGAGTTTAAGCTCATAAAGAATTATTACTTTTAAAAGAAACACATTTTTACTGTATGGATTCCAAAAGGTTGCTACTGCTACCGAGGCATTTAAAAACATTTGTGTTGTGTATACAGTGTATGCACTGTATACACATGCAGCAAATGCTTGTATATATCAGCTATGCTTTAAAAGATTTAAAAATGGTGATTATAATATGTTCAACAAAAACTTAATTCTATAAGACAGCTCACTCTTAATGAATAACTTTTGACAGAGACAACTGAATTAGATTCAAAATTAGAATACTGGAGATTCAACATAAAAGTTCAGGTGTTATTTTCACCTTTCCCCAAGCATCTTAACTCCATCAGCATGGCTGATGCAATTCTCCTGAAGTGCAACACATTGTGCCTCCTTGGCCTCACTTTTTTGACCAACCTGAAGTGGAATAACTACATTGCATCTGTAGCTGTATCGACTGCTAAGGAGGTTGGGTATTTGTGTTGGACCAGAAAGGTTTTCTTGTCAGAATCTATCTCGCACATCTATAAATCTATCATTTGTCCATGAATTGAATACTGTTGCAATATCTAATCAGGTGCTCCTGCTAGTCATCTCAAGGTTCTAGACAAAATTCAAAGAAGGATCTGCAATGTAAACAGCTCTGACTTGGCATCTTGATATCAGTCACTTTCTCACTGATGTGAGTGGCTTCCCTCTGTCTTTTCTACAGATATTTTCTTGGCAACTGCTCTGACAAGTTTTTTCCTTAGTACCCTGACTGTGTAAATTTAAGCATGTTACTAGATTGGCATTTAGGTCCCATCCTTTTAAGATTGAAATAATTAAATGTAACTGCCACTTCTACTCCAACAGTTTCTTTTCTTTCACTTTTTGCCTGTGAAACTCCCTTTCATTTACTTACTTTCCTGATAGATACAATCACCAAAATTTAAATGCAACATCATTTGCCATTTTCTATTTTCTTGTATCTCATTCATCTTGTATACTTTCTACAATACCCTCAATACCATTTTTTCTCTTACAGTACCCCTCTGCATACTAGTGGTGGTCCAGACTTGCTTGAGGGGAAATGATTGAAAAAAAAAGGGCTTGTGAAAAGCAAATTGGGTTCCTTATGTGTGTTGTGCTTGAAGACCAACCACAACATTCCACCAACTATAGCAGTTTTTTCACTTGGAATGCCAACCTTTTCATTGCATTGTTTAAGGTGATAAAAAATTGGTTTTTGCAGATAAACAGAAAACAAAAATGACTGGTTATCATGAAATGAGTAATTAGTGCTAACACCAAAAACCTGAACTTTATCTGCAGAAGTCCTTGCTTTGTGTCAGGTGTATTATGAAAGCTTTTGTCCATTATAAACTTGTAGAACATGTAAAAACCATCACTGCAGTTGTTCATTGCTACAACTTCATTGGGTAAACAAAGCATTATGTCAAAGGTGCCCTGCTTTGTTAGACAGAAACAGGGGTTTTCTGAAGTCTAAGGCAAAAGGCACACTTTGCAAAACAAACTCAAGTAAAAAAAAAAGATCAAAATAGACTGTGAGGTTCTTCTACATCTGCCATAATTACCAGTTTTAGAACCGACAAATTTTCATTTGTTTTGATCATTATAATATTTTCTAGGCTTATAGTCATACCATGTTGAAATATTGGTTCTTGTATGATCACCAAAGTTAAGCAATATTGAGCCTGGTCAGTACCTAGATGAGGGACTGCTTGGGAATACCAGGTGCTGTAAGCTTGGTTGTGCAGATGGGGTAATGGATAATGGCTTACAATTGGCAATCAATGAGCTAAATTCCAATTCCAGTCGGGTTCGTAATATTTTACTTAAGTGCCAACACCCTTAGGAAGAGTACAAATCCATCACTTCTCTTGACAACCATGGTTAATTAGTAGGATATGTATTAGTAAATCATTGTTATCATAAACTGATCATCAAAAATACATTTTCTGACTTTAAATAACCTGCAAAAATTTGATAAGTCATAAAAACAAATAAACAAGGATATTTCCAAAGTAGTAGAGCAAAGAAAAGGCTGAAAACTGTCTTTCAAATAACAAAAACTCTTTAAAAGCAGAACTGAAAATTTGACTTCTGATTGGGCTGCAGTTGAAATGAAGATTATTCCATTTTTGATAAATAATATTTAAATATTTTAATTACCATTTCTTTCTGTTAGAATGTAATTACATTTCTAATAGTCTATATATTTTTGTTTTTACTTTTGAATACAGAATCTGATGGAAGAAGTCACTGATACCACTTGACTTTCAAGAATTTCTGGAAGCCAACTAAATGTTTCTACAGATGTCTTGTCAATGTAACAAGACAAATAAGAAACAAATATGGCTTCTCTCTTGTTTTATTGCAGAAATAAAAATTGTTTAACTTTTTAGATGAAATTGCTTTGAACCATGCGAAAGTAAGAATGAAAATGTGTCACCCAGAAGAACATGTGCAAATACATTGTATGTAAACAGAGTTTCTAACAAAAGATGCCAACATATGTCAGTATAATAAAACAATAAAAACAACAATAAAACAATGGTTACACATGAAATGTGAACTGATTTTTATCATGTATAATTTATAGTTATACAGGGTATGGCAGAAATACCTTCCACATAATGATAAAAAATTAGGTAGATGATGAAACTATTGACACTATTGTCTAATAATTATGTAGGAGTTATTTCTGGGCGGTATATTTTTACCACACCATGTAGAATGATTAAATGTAAGAAAATGATTTTATTTTATTCATTAAGACATTTTTTATGTTATCTTGAATGACCCTGCCAATTGTTGATCAGACTGGGTATTAAATAAAAAGAAGCCTAGAAAATATATATATATATGTGTGTGTGTGTGTGTGTGTGTGTGTGTGTGTGTGTGTGTAAGGTCAATGGGTAAATTGTTGCCATTTAATATTTGTAATTTTGTCTTTCATTTGTTGATATATTAACTTTCTTACAGTTTCCATTTTAACATGTCTCGCAGTAGGTTTTACTGTTATCCAAATATTTTCTTTGCTTGAATATTGCTTTCCATTTTCAGATCCATTTCTTCTAATTTTATTGGAGAAAAATGAGTAACAACAATAATGACATCCATGACACAGAAGAGACACTGGTGGGGAATTAGGAAAATTTTATTGCAAAAAGAGCCTGATGCAGGTTGTCCTGGGCATACACAATATTAATGCTTTGTTTACAGAAATATGAAATTTTAGCAACAAGATTGATGAAACGAGGAAAAGATAATTAAATTTATGCACTTAGTAAAAAATAAAACTTTTCAAATAATTACAAATAATATAACATAAGATTGAGGGGCATAAACAGACTTTCAAAGAAAAAACAATAGTATATGTTTCTAAGAGTAAGTTCCTGAACACATGTAAACTAATGAATTAGTACTTGGTATTAATTTATATAACAAGGGTAAATACCCAAAAGTTCTAAAATAGGATGGTAAGAGAAACAATATTTCACTTCAGTATTGCTGTTTTATTTGGATGAAGGTTTTCTGGGTTTTTGAGGTTTAGTAGCTGGATGTGGCTGACAATTTCTTGTCTTTGGAATCACTGTTAATAAGTTTGGTTTGAATTTGGAGTTGTTCACTCTTTCAACAGGGTCAGGAATTTAAGATGGAAGTGTCAATATGCTATGAAGGCAGAAACTTTTGACTCCCTATCATGTGTTATTTCAACTCCTTAAAAGAAAATGATTGGCTGGTGGTGATTTAATCCTTATTTTGTGTATTTTCAGAAGAGAATCATGATGTTGTTAACCCTCAGGCCATTAGGATGAGCCATGTATGCATAGTGCTGAAAATGCTGAAGGGTAAAGGTGACTACTTGTTGCTAAGTTAAGGAAATCATGATGTTAGCAATATTCTATATCTCAAAGATTTGAATCACTTTTTCTGAACCAAGAAATTATACAATGGTAATATAGGTTTGAAATCAATAAAAATATTTTGTTTAAATGATCACCTACAAGTTTCTTATTGAATTAATATCTGGAAAGGCTTGGGAGCTTTCCACCAATATAAAAAAAATGTAGAATGTTGAGAGGAATTGTCTTAGATGAATATTCTCTTAAGGTCCAAGCTTTTTGTTGCAACCTGTATCACTGCCCAAAAATGTCTTGTTAAAGAACTTTCAAGAATAAAACAAAAAAGTGAAGAAGCCAAGTAAGTGAATTCGCCTGCTGTAGCCAGTAGGTCAATCCACTTATTTGGCTTCTTCTTTTTTCCCCAAATCTCTTTGTGTGATAATTTTTTTCTGGTTCTTATCTTGCCAATGTTATCAATTTCATTTTTTTTCATTTCTGTGAATAATTTTCCAACAATGTGTTCTCAGTATTGTTAATCCCCTATTTCCCCTTTTTTTCCTCTCTTTTCACATTTACCTTTCTCCAACTTCAGTTCCTGTGACATGCTTATTTGTGATCTTCTAAAATAATGTTTCTTCTATTTTTTTAACTTCCTTTCCCACTGTCCTTTCTTATTTCTTTCCTTTTCCTTCTTTTTAAGTGAACTTCCAGTCTATGAATTTTTCCATAATAAATGGTCACTGACAAAGCAAAAATACTTCACAGAAATGATCATATGATATATGTAATTTTCTTAGTTTTATTTGAAAAAAATATACATATTTGGCTCTGTAAATAGATAATTTTATATATATATATATATATATATATATATATATATATATATATATATATATATATATATATCCAGCTCTCTGGCTGGATCAGTTTTAATATTAAAAAGATTAATATTAATAGGATCTTCCTTGGGATTTTACCTACATGCCACTTTCTGTTTGGATTAAATATATTGTTACTTCTATTGTTGATCTATCATATTTAATAAATCAACAGGAAGTCAAGTGATAATATTCACCTGTCTCTGAGTGACCAACAAATTGATTATATTCTTGCAATTTTCAGACGTTTTTTTTAATTATTAAGAGAAGAATGGCCAGACTGGTTCAAGCTAATAGAAAGGTAACAGTAACTTAAATAATCAATTGAAAACATCTCTGAATCAAATTAGTGATTATCATTTTCTACCTTCCTTGTGTTGCCTACAGTTGTAAGATGGGTTCTTCCACCATCTATTTATGCTTGATTTTCATATCATTTGAGATTGGTGAACATCATCTTCTAAGTTTCTTATGTTGTCTACATTTGTAAGATGAGTTATTTCACCATCTATTTAAACTTGCTCTTCATATCATTAGAGATTTGTGAAAATAATCTTCTATCTTTCTTTTGTTGTCACGCAAGGAAAATAGAATTCCTTGTCATTACTACACAAACTATCTAGCCTTGAATTATCGTCATTGCATTTTTTAGTATATTTTATCTAAAATTGCATTTGCATTCACAAAAAAATGATAGAGAATACAATATCAAAAACATTGTGAGTATAACAAGCAAAATGTACATTCTGGTATAAATATCAAAGATTATAATAAATTTGGTATGAAACTTTCATTATATTTTAAAGAAATATATAATTTTTAATAAATTTTAGACAATTTTAGATATATTTTCAATTTATGTAATATGACGTGTGATCTATGAATTTTGGATAAAATTCTTTTGATATACTTTCATGTGTGCACATTTGACAGTAATAAAAGAAATCTAATGGTCTCCCTGCTGTTAAAGTGTCACTTTCATTTAATGAACTGAACAAAACAACTTTTTATACTTTAATGATTTCTGCTACTTTGATGAACAAAAAAAAAATTACTTACAATTTTCCTGAAAGGATTCAATTCTGGTTCTTAAACAAGTGTTAGCTATAAAGGGTTGTTTGGTTTGAATGACTGGCTAGAGATTAACTTCAGATTTAAGGACATCTTAACAACATCAAACCAGAATTAATAATGAAGTGTTAGATATATCTACCAAGCATGTATCTATAATGTCAAAACAATGTTTTCAACAAAACAATGTAGAATGCCAGAAAATATATGACATGTTCAAATTTTATGAAAAAATTTATTCCATAAAATAGAATAAAAATGATAAAAGTTTGACTGACTGTCTTGAGAGGAACACTTCCTTGTTTTCTGTAACTTTATGCAAAGGTGAAGGAAAAGAGAAAAGAGGGTTTCTTTTGTAAACAGGTGTTTTGAAAGTTGCCAGTCAACTGATGCTGCTAGGGTATATATCTGCTACAGCCAATCATCTATCTCTTGTTTCTATTTTTGAAGAAGCTTACCACAACAGTAAAATAATGTTTCCAGAAATTCTGAAGTTTTTAATGTATTTTGAAATAAATACTACTCTAATAATACTATACTAATAATAAATACTAATAATAATAATAAATAACAATAAATAACAATAAATAAATAACAATAATAATAAATAAATAACAATAATAATAATAAATACTACTCTAATAATTCTTATTTGAACTTTAAAATTTTGAGAATTTAAATCCATTAATTTTATTAATAACACCAATATAATCAACAGGTTTCTTAACAGAAGGAAAATGATAAAGCTGAACATGTAATAATATACAAAAATAAGTAATAAGTAAGCAGAAAAACAATATAGTAAGTATATATACAATAAGATGTAATAAAAGCCTATATGAGACAATATAATGGATACACAAAATAATGGAGCAAATACTCGTACTAGACAGTAATTCCATATATAAAGCAATGCATACAGAAGGCAATATAATAAAGGCAATGTCATAAAGATACAAAAACAATATAATCAGCTAAGATATGAAGCAATGTTATAAATGCATGCATGTGGCAACATTATAAATGTGTATACAAAACAAACACTAATAGAAAAACATTCCTCAATGATGTTAATGGCTAAAAATGTCTATGGATTTGGTGTATATGTTTTTCCTTATTGCTATAAAAATTATTTTTAGTGGCTAAATATATTTGAGTTGACATCCCTTTGTTTTAGACAAGATAATGACAACCAGCCTAAAGACTGAAAGGTTCTAATCAAGAAAATGTGTCTTCTGACAGTAAATATATTCCCTTTTTTTCAATCATAGAAATGACTTTTAAGCCAAGTATGCCTTTAGATAAGCAACATATTTTCTTTAGTAGGACATCTTGCCTGGTTGGCATTAATTTCACTGTTTAAAAATAACAGTAATGTCAACTCAAACATGTATACCCACTAAAGATAAGTTTATATTAAGAAGAAATAATGTTGGATTAAGAAATCTGTTAATTGCTGAAGAATTACAGGTGTTATGATAGAAAATATTTTTGTTAAATCATTTCTAAGTATGCACAGTGTCAGGATCCACTTTCTGTAAAGGGGAATAAAAATGTGTGAGAGAGAAAAAAAGTCAGAATCTGTGATTGACCAGAGTTCATTATGTTGAGCCATCTCTACTAAAATGGGTTTGTGTGTGTGTGTGAGAGCAAGGTGGGAGAAAGAGAGAGAGAGAGGGGAAGAGAGAAAGAGAGAGAGGGGAAGAGAGAAAGAGAGAGAGAGAGAAGTAGGAATGTGTTAGAATAATCACTTTCTTAGAAATTCATTAGGAATGAGTTTTGATGAGGATTCTTCAGCAGAAATTCAACTATTTGTCATCATTTGAATCTTAGAAATTATTGTAACAGATATCCCCTTAACAATTGGAGATCTTTGCTATTCATTTCACTCTCTTGCCAAACATGACAAATAGGGAAATGTAAAACATTCTTGAAGGTAAAGATTGGTGTGTGTGTGTGTGTGTGTGTGTGTGTGTGTGTGCATCTAGTAGGCATCTTGTATCCATGTTTGGTAATTGTCTGCATGTTGACTTTGAGATGTTTTGTGTGAAGGTGAAAGAATTTAAGTTACACTGGTTGTGGTTGTAGGTAGATATCACACACACACACACACACACACACACACACACACACACACACACACACACACACACAATGTATGTCTTGCTAAAACAAACAGTATATGCATAAAAATATTCCCAAATCGACACATGAAAACTAACAAAAATACTGTCTACTAGACATACACACACAGAGTTATGAATATACATTATCATCTGATACCCACATAAACAAACTAGAATTTTTACAAACACTTTCATACATATAGCAATATTTACAGTAATAATGCACAAGATACATGATTGACCAATGAAAATCAAGCAACACAAAATGAAAATACTAAAATTTCTGTCCTTTTCTCTATTTCTCAATTACTGATGAAGCTTTAATAAAAGTGAAACCTGTTAGATTGATAAACATTTCCTATTTGTTCCTTTAGTTATCATCCTGTCAAATTCCGATCTATATTTCTATATATGTGATGCATATATATAAGTAAAAGACAGAAGGATTTTTTTTTTTTTTACCAACACATTTCGTCCCCTGATGAACTTTGTTAAGTTTAGTGTGGAGGTTTTAATTTGCAACATGCATTTATGCATAGAAGTGGGTAAAAATATCATTAAATCTAAGAAAACTCTAACATATTCTTAAAGCTGATGTATATGGAAAAGTAAATTATGGAGATCACTGAGTGATGTATTCTATTGCCTAATAAAGGAAAGTGAGTAGACTCACTTTGATATTAATATTGATATTAATATTAATAATTATTAATATCGATATTAATATTAATTAATGTTACTATTAATTAATATAAATATTTTAGTATTAAATTTGTTCTTAAATTGTGCATTTTATTGATCCCAACCCCATATAATTCCTATGAAAAAAGAAAAGACCCATTAATTTTGACAGTTTATACACCTAAATAAGATTTGATTGGATGGAATATTGTAATATGAACATCAAGAACATGAAGAAGAAATTCAAGATGTCTGAACAAAATTTGGAATCCTATCTCATGTTGCTTCATTTATATTGAAAAAAAAAAAAATGAAAATATGAAAACTGAATAACTTCAGTCTAAAATTTTGCCACAGACTGGATATTTTTGTCTTCATTTTTAGCTATGTTTTCTCTTCATCCATTGGTTGATATTTAAAGAAAATGGTATGGCATACAAAGTCGTGTAGTGATTACTACTTGACTCAAAAGAAGAAATTGCTAACCATTAACATGAAATCAAGAACAAATCATCGCAGAGAAATCCAATAAGTCTGATATAAAGAGATAACTTCTTCAATTGTAAATGAGCGAACAATTCTTTTAGCATTCAGCAATCCATTCATAAACTTTTTTTTATGAAGTATGACATTTCTTAAGAGCAGCAAAAAGCTTAAAAAAGGTATCCTGTCTACAAAATACAACACAAATTTCAAGAAAAAAACAACACAAAAAAGAAATGTATTTTAGAATAATAATTATAAGAATCATATTTCCTATACACGCAATAAATAAATAATTAGTATTTTTTCAGTCTCTTATTTGTTGTGGTAGTAAAATACTATCAATTTTTAAAGAGTTCGTTTGTTTAAACGAAATGTGACAGCTTTAGAAAAAAGTAAGAATAAATGATCAGAGAAAAAAGTTCGTTTATCGTGTGTTAATTTTGGTGAGTCAGCTGAAATGTCTTGTTGTTGTCTCTTTAGAGTCCGGCTGGGTTCTCTGACTGACTGCTTGCCTGCTAACAAAAAAAAAAAAAAAAAAAAAAACGTGAATAAATAACTAATTCAATCATGTGATCGGCTTTGAACGCAAACTTATTTTTTGCGTTAACAACCATAAACACGGGTCATTGAAAATTCAATTGACGTTTTGTAAAATCGGTAACCAGAATCAGTCAGTCAGTTAAGTGCCATATGTGATAGACGATTGGGCGATCATGTCTCTTTCGAGACATGACTAACTGGGCAGAAGATTATCTCACAGTATGTGGCCATTACATTTTGCAGTAGACTGGCTGCCTACCAAGGCTATAGAATCTAATCTGTCCTGTTATACAACCCATAACTGGAGGAAAGAAACGGATTAATACCTTTCCCAAGAGTATTTGCACATAAGTGAATGCAAGGAATTCAACTAGGATTCGAACTCGGTTCCCCGATTTCTCGTTCCAAGCCGATATTCACTGCACCACAACGCACATCCAGAATCACTTAATTCATTTTAGATCTTACTATTTTGAACTGAAATTTGTTTTTAGTGATTCTGATCTGATTTTATGTGTGCGTTTTCTACTTTTTTGGGCTTCAGTTGTTCACTGTAAAATATAGGATTTTGTATCCTATAAGCTGAACATGTGAGAGAATCGGCATTCAATATATCATGAAGTGAAATATGCTGCTAAGGAGATTAATATGATTTGAAAGGGTTTGTTTGCTTATTGGTTTATTTATTTGGATTAGGCTGATCAGGAAGTGAAAGGTTTGCTTATCAGCACATATATGAGAAAATTTTAGGCAACAAACATGTGATACTACACAAGGATGCTGTGGATGGAATATGTAGGCAAAATGAAATTTTAAAGAAAATGGAAACAAAAATGATGCTTTATATCAGAAAGAAATTTTTGAAATTTCTGGTACACCTAATGAAGAAAGAAGACTTGGAGTATTTGACACTCACGGGACATTGAAAGCAAGAGGAGGATAGGGAAACCGCGTATAACATATGCAATGTGTAAATGGATGACAACATAGAAAATGAGAGGGATAGTAAAAAGACAAGCATTGTTAAAGGCTACAAAGGATAGGAAGTTGTGGAGAGCCATGATCGCCTTTGTCCTCAAGAGACAAGGCACACATGAGATGCTTAATGATTATTCTATAATTGTAGATAATTATTAAGTTTAATTCATTAAAGAGAATGAAAAAATAAATCTTCTGTTGAAGAATGTTTATTTTGCCTCAGTGTTCACAAAAATTTTACATATATTTAATTATTACTTTAAAACATGTGCAAACTACAAACTACTACAAAATTGTACATTTTGTTTAAACATTGAAAGAACAATGTCTGATCGGGTAATTAATAATGATGGTGATTACCATCATTATTAACTACCTGATGAGACATTGCTTAAGGAATCAGCGCATATGCTAGGCTACAAAAATCTCCTTAGCCGACCAAGAGTAGAGATGAATACAATAAGGGAACCAGTAATACGGAGTGCCAGAGAAAATCATTAACATCAAAAATTGCAATATGAATTCTGGTAAGAATACCAGAGAAAACCATGAACATAAAAAATTACAATATGACCTCTGGTAAAAAAATGCTTACTGAACATTAAGTTTATAAGTCCCAGAAATTCATTTGTTCTTGTGGCCCATGTGGATATAAACGTAGGTTAGATCCAGTGACTCGACACAAAGAGTTGTGATTTCAATACCGGGCTACAGTGGTGAACAAGTAACTTAGAGAGTCGGGAGATAACTCATGAGGCTTCGCATAAGGAATGAGAATGATATACTCCAGTAATCATAATAAAGGGCTCGGTTCAAAATTCCTAGCATCTGAAGAAGGCTGCAGCATACAACGGCCGAAACGAGGTATACATAAAGAAACCACACCACTAATTGACTGCCTCTCTCTCCGTCTAAGCATATGTACATGAAAAACCTTTTTTTTTATTTGCAGTATAGACTCTCTCTTTTACACGCATGCACAATTTACATAACTCTTTTAATTAACATAATGCCAAACTTAAGGATGTGAAATCACAACATTTCTCCAGAATCTTTCCATACATTGTTGTTAATATCCATTTGTGTAAAGTTTTTGTTTGATTTTGAAAATCTTATCTTTGATCTTCTGATCAGGCAAACATCGCTAAAAAAAGAAGAAAAGAAAACCCAAATCTTAAAAAGATTTGCTGATTTGATTTAACGGAACTTAATTCAAACATATGAATCGTAATTTTTTTCACAATGTCACACCAGAACAACTTCACTAACCAATCATTTATTTGTAACCTTCAACATGATGTAATGGATAGCAAGCCTATCTTGCTAGATCAATTACAACTGAAAAATGAGTTCGGTCCTCACTCATTCACCAACCAAATTGAACAGTGGTTAATCCGGTTGACGCCTTCCCTTATATTGTGCAGTCTGGGTGTTAAACTACATTTCAAAATTGTTTCAGATTTCAAATATCATAGTTCTGGTTAGATTAAAATAATCTTGAGAAGGAATGTTCTTCTCAACTTTCTTTTCCAGTGCATAGTGTCGACCTAAGGTAAGATCAGAGGTAAGGCTTATCAAAAATCTCCCATTCATTGGTTGAAGTTGTCTTTATCTAGATAAGTGGTTCTCAAACCTTTTTTCTCTGGATCACATTTTTGGAATGAAAATTTACTTCCATTGGGAAGTCTCGGTGAAAAGGTGCAAGCTCCAGAGGGAGATAACTGCGGATTCGAAGTCAGAAAATTATAATCGATAACTCTCTCCTCCACTTTGCGGGCACTAATCACTATATTCTTGATATAATGCAAAAATATCACAATGATAAAATTGATCAATATTTATAACTATTTATACTGGAACTCATACATACAATTACAAGTAATCCATAATAATATTTTAAATTTTGAAATCATATTTGTTTTTGGTGTATGAATTTTTTGAGACTGTTTCTAAATCTTTCATTGTCTTTCAATCATTCTGCTTCTTCTGCTATCCTCTTCTGCTGCATCACGTTGCTTTGTCGCAACAATTGGAAACCAATCATCTAGATAGTGGAAAGGAGTAGAATGTTACATCATTTTTACGTGAATTGTTATAGGGACGATGACATTTTCTCGGCTCGACCGACTTCTTAAAGTTTGACCAAACATTAGAATTTGGGGAAAATATTTCTTGGTCAGGCCCAAAGCTTTTTAAGACACTGGATTAAATCAGTGATTCTCAAGTTTTCTCTGAATTTATCTAAACTCTCTATGGTTCTGGTGCCTCACACCTTTATGGTATTTCTGTAGGTGTTGCACTTAAGAGGAAACTACAATGAGATAAACTTTCAGTTCTATTATTTGTTAATACATCTGTAACAATGCATTCATAGTATTGAAAAAAGAAAAAAATTACTGGTTCAGTTCATGTTCATAATTGTAAAAATAAAGAAGATTATTATATCATAATAGCTAGTGGGGATGTACTTATCTAAAGCTCCCAATATACCTTTACAATAACGATGATATACTAACACCTATGTACATGGGTGAATATGGGGTATTAAATAGTATAAAATTTGAGAGAAAGCATTTGAGCAACATTTACAGAATTAGACAATAGAATGTTCGTGCAGTGAAACGAATACATCTTAGAAGACATAGAAAAAAGCAAATTAAGGTCATACTTCATAGTTGTTTTGATAGGGTAATGTGTCCATGTGACTAGGCCATGTAAAACAGGGGAATACAGAAGACTGACATAGACGTGCAGTGTTCTGACTGATTGGCTCCAACTAGCAATACGACTTACATTTCGTGCCTCTGACCAGACCGTGACTTGGGACATTTCTTACCTTTTGCATAAATTCTAGGTGAGTCAAAGGCATGTCATAAAGTTTTGTAATGTCACAATGGCTTAAAATTATACTGAGATGATAAAGGTGAAAATTACTGATGTCTTTAAAATGCAAGGAAGTGAATCTTTGTTTCTTTGGAACATGACACAGGAACACCAAACTTTTGTTACTTGTACCATTCCAACTTATTGTCTGGGATATACTAGAATGTAGCGAAACTGTTTGAAAACTATCGAGTTATAGTTTGTTTTTTAAACCGACAAATATTTTTAGAACAGTGGTTTTGATCTTTATTTAGCATCATGGTCTTATATCATCACGCTTTCGATGCAAAATAATAGTAGATATCAATAGCAATGCACTGCAAACAGAAAAAGAATACACCGCGTTAAATTTTTGTTTTATTTGTTAAGTATAAATATTTCTAATAATGCATTTATCGTATTTACAAACAATTTAAATATTCCAGAGCTGTTCAAGAGCATTAGTGTAAAATAAAGAAGCTTAAATTGATTTATTGAGAGATTTCAATTCGATATTCTTGTTAATATTCACTTGTCTTGTAATCTTTTTGAAGATCTTGATAATATAACATCAGAACAGAAGAAAAGTTGTGGCAAATATACTGATCAGGCCATTAATGCCAATCCTCGTAAAATCTTGCGTAAAACAGGTAATTGCATGTTTGATATGAAGCAGGTAAGGGCAGTTGTGCTAATAGGGTTTTAACAGAAGATGAAAGAAAGATTGTTATGCATAATAACATTCAGAAATTTAGTAATGTGGATATTGTTTTTTAGCCTGTGTGGCAATATGTGTGTGTGTGTGTGTGTGTGTGATTTATGTGTGCATATGATATTGATATGCTCTAACCGTAAGTTGGTACTACACGAGTCCAAATAGGCAAATGAAGGTGTAGGCAGAGTAAGGAAAACAGTATTACATCAATCTTACAAGTTTAGGGTATTTGCTTGCCTTGAAAATCAGCATTTGAAATCCTAATTTTTTTTTTCATCTAATTTTTACTTTAAATTAAAAACAAAATAATTTTACTTTGGTTCATTAATTTTTACCTGTGTTCGAACTCTGACCCTTAGCATCAGTAAGAGAAATGGAAACACCTCGGCTACCACAGCAGTATTTTTACAACGTTTCTTTGACTTTTTTTATTCTATTCTGAAACAATACTTTTCAGTTTTATTATTTATTAATTTAAACTAGCCTACCAAGGGCAATGGAGACTTAGATCTCTTCAAACCTCAAGTTTACTCCTGCTTCTCGTCTACTATTAAAAATAGACAGCAAAGTCCTCTTTCAGGATCACCACCCGTTATTACACTTCACGTTCTCCTTAATCTTATACTGAAAGAAGCCAGAAGTTGCGGGTGGAGGCAGGGGTCAAATCTAGGCGGTAAATGGAATTGAAAGACATGGATATATAGTGGGGATGAGTTCTTTCTTTTGAAGGGTAGTTGTATATTGTTGCAGATTAACAGAATTTGGCCTCGTTGTAGATAGCCCACTATAAGTCATAAAAAGATTATAAACCAAGAAAAGCAAATTGAGTTGAGAAATAACATTTTATATAGACACATATCAATTAAGGTTTTTACAATTAAAGTAATCCTTTAAATATGGATCCAACGGATGTTAAAATGTTCATGGCAACAAAATGCTGAAAAGATAATTAATGCTCAGATATGTGGGAGCGTTGTAAGTAAGGAATGTCTTTGATGTATCCGCTCCTTTGGTCAGTAAGTAGTTTTGAGACAGCAAAGAAGGAAAAGATAGGGAAGGATTGCGAGCATAGTAAGCCGCTTGACTT
This sequence comes from Ascarosepion bandense, assembly GCA_037127315.1. Lineage (NCBI taxonomy): Eukaryota > Metazoa > Mollusca > Cephalopoda > Sepiida > Sepiidae > Ascarosepion > Ascarosepion bandense. The sequence goes on from JBBBDQ010030008.1 coordinate 46,163, forward strand.
GGTCAAGGGGGCTACTAATTACTCTCGAGTCTGTCTGGCGATGCTTTCTGTCTCGGCTTTTTATTTTGACTTTTTGGATCGTAGCAGATCATTTGGGAATTCACACTTGTATTTGATTCTGGGCTTCCCATTGGCCGAGAAATAAAATTCACGAACTGGAATTTAATATTTAATTTTTAGTTTTCACCCGGAACATCTGCGTCGATCCGGCTGCGCACCGACTAGTTTTGGTCATTTGCTTTTTTGGTCATGATAGTGCAAACATCTGGTCCATCGCTTTGTTCAGTTGGTATCATCACAGATGATGTCATGTTCTGCCATAATTTCTGACCGACAAATCTTCTTACACGGTCACCATTAATGCGAAAGTTGGACAATGCTTAAGCTGACTTAATGACTTATTGTTGACTAACCCTACAAGAGATTGCCGTTCACATAGGTGCAATAAGAACACTCTTAGTTTGTTGCTAAATCAAATTAAAGTCGAGTAATCTTTTCTCAAGATATTCAAAATAGCTGCATATAGCCCAGACAGTCTTTCCACCAACAATGACATCTAATAATTGTTACTACTTCCCATATTCTTCAAAACTAATAATTATAATCTAAATTCTAGACGCAAACCTTTATCCTTTCCTACTGTAGGGATACAGAAAGAAAAGCGATTTTCTCATTCGGAAGAAGCATTCTCTTGTAAGACGGTTTATAACCAGATGTTTGAGTAGAACTTGCATCTTGCCGATGAAATACAAAAGTGGTTCATTACAATTTTTGTCGCATGGTGGATCTTAGGCATTAAGATTAGAAATAGTGGAACTAAAGAATGTAGTTCGTCTGAACACTTTACATGAAAATAGCATGAAAGTAGCGAGAGACTTGCAACGTTTCGTCTGTGAAACAAGTGGGAAATAATTCATCACTCACAAGAACGTGGCGTCGCTTTTGGTCTCTAATGAAATTGGAAAGTGAAGTCTGGATAGTTCCTGCTCATATATGACAGAAGTACTCAATTTTCAGTCACAAAGATAGAAAATAGCAGTTCCTTAATGGAATAGTACAGGAAACTGATCATTTTTCAAGATTTAGATTACAGTGGAGTCAGACATGACAGCCAGTTGCGGTTCAACAAACAGTAAAATACAATGAGTCCTAAATAAACATGAATAGTATATCCAGCATTATACCTTGTTTCAGTCAGTCAGTTAAGTGACATACATGATACACACTTGGGCGATCATGTCTCGAAAGAGACATGACTGACTGAGCAGGAGATTTTCTCGCAGTAGGTTGCCATTACATTCTGTGGTAGACTGGTTGCTAACCAAGGCAGTAGAACCCAATCTATCCCCTTATTTGACCCATGGCTGGAGGGAAGAGACAGACTAATACTTTTCCTAAGAGTATTTGCGCATAAGTGAATGCAACAAATTCAAATTTAATTTTTATGCAATACCTTGTTTTCAGAGAAAAGACTTTCTGGAATATTTTGTGGCCCTGAAAAGGGCCTTTTTTTTTCTTCTTCGGTTGCCTGTTTTTTTCTTCTCTTGCCTGTTCAACCCTGCTCATCTTCAAGAAAAAGATCCTGCATAACATAGTCAGCACCAACTTCATATTGGTTCAATTGACAGTTGTAGACAAAATCATTGAAATAGAAAATATTGTAAATTTGATTTACAAAACTCATGATGTGGCCGACATATTGATGGTTTACACCATCAATTGTCCAAATATGTCTGATGATTTTGCCAACTATGTTGCCGTTAAGTATTTCATGCAGGCCTTCAGCAAAATCAGGATATTCTTTCCTTAAAGAAGAAATTGATGTATCCTTCAAGGTCTTCAGCTGTTTCTGGATCATGGCTCTTTTCTGTTTCTTCAACTTGTCATCTTTTGCCTTGATTCTTCTGACAATTTCTGCTTCAACTTTTTCATTCAGCAACTTTCTCTGTCCAATCTCTTGTCTGCCGAAAGTCCTTGCCAAGTCTAAGTAGCGATCCAATTGGCTAGCATCAAGATCATCAATGAATTTCATTACTTGATTCCACTTGGCCTTAATGAGATCACTTATGCTGGATACATAAGCATTAGGCACAAGCTTCTTTCTTTCACAATTCAGCAATGATGCTTTCTGCTAGCATGGTGTGCTGCCTCACTGATATTAGCATTGACTTGGGAGAAGCTTCTACAATTGCAAATGATTTTTCATACTGCCTGCTTAAAACCTCTATAGATCCTTTTAAACAGGCGGTTATCATTTGTTGAAATAAATATTCATTTTTAGTGTGAATCAGAAGAGAGTCAGAAACTTCCATTGATAGTTGGTTTCCAAAGAAGTCATTCTGACACAAAAAAATATCCATGGGGGCCTCAGTGAGTACCTTCAGATTTTCAATGACCCCTTTGATGATGTTCATAGTGTCAATGGGATCTTTCTGGGTTTCAGCATCAGTGTAGAAGGTACTCATCCAAGGCCCTGTTAACAACAATTTCAATTACAGCAGCTTCTTTGAATAAGGTCTGCAAACCTTCTGATGGTGTCATTTGTAGAGAAAAGTCCCATTACAAATTTTCTTGCATTTTTCGAAAATGGGAAAAAATAAGCTGCGCCTAGATGGAAAATAATATGCAACTGATTTCCTCGGAATCTAGGGATTAGGGACAATGAAAGCCCTTGTTGATGAAAAAAGGATTTCATTGTATTAACATGACCTAATTTATTACTATATCTGAGGAAATTCATGGCTACAATAATTGGCCATGCTAGGCACTCACTTCTGAACTTCCCATGGTGCTGGGCTCACAGTCTTTAAGGACTTTCCTTGTTTTTGATGCAACTGCTTCCAAAGGATGTAAATTGCAATGAAATTCTTTCATTTCTATTTCCCACTCCTTTTTTAATAAACAGATTGCAGAATGGTTGACAGGAGCTTGGTCTGTCAAGCAGCATTTAATTTTCAAAATAATTGTTTTGAAACTGTCATCAACACTTTGGCCAGTAGAATGTGAGCCTACTTCGGCCAACTTGTTAATGCAGTGACAAATATGCTGCTTATAGTCTTTTGCAGTCCCTCCAGCAAAACTTTCAAGAGACACAAAATGGGATGATGATGGGGTTGTTAACATGACACAGTTCACATGTATCCCATCTTGCGTTGTCGAGTCAAAAACTAAAGTGCAGTTTTCTGCACTTATCACTGCATTGAACGTTATGACATCTTAAAGGAAACCGAGCTCCCCAACCATTCTATAGACAGTTGTAGAACTACTCTTCACATTTCCTTTCTGTAATAAAAGTGTTTGGAAAATAGATTTCACCAGTTCACGAACTCGAGAAGCAGGAACTCCATTTAAGAGACAGTCGTAATGGAGCTTCCTGGTCGTGAGTTGATTTAAACTATTTATGTTTTTGTCTTTTAGCAACTGGATTTGGTTTTTAAGGGATCTAATTGTTTCATTTTTTTTTTTGATAGCTTTTTAGGCAGAGTGGAAGATGAAAGCTGGCTTGTAGAGAGGGTTCGAGTTGGTGTGGAGAGGGTTCCAGTTGCTTCAGAGAGGGTTTGTGTTGCTTTAGGGAGGGTTTCTGAAATAATGTTTTCAAATAACTGGAGCAGCATTGCATTTAATTTTGCTTAGGTCGCAGTTGCATCAGTCAAGGTTGCAGTGGCAGAGGAAAGATTTTGAGTAGTAGAAGTCATGTTGTCAGTTGAATCAGGCATGTTAGAAGTTGTGGCAGAGGTCGAACAGGCAGTAGATGATGTGATAGCAGCAGCAACAGAGTAGCTGGACTTAACAGAATGGGCCGTTTGTTTGCAAAGTTTTTCGAATAATGCAAAACTTTTCCCACTAAACCTTCTGTTGAATATTTTAGAAAGATCATTTATGTTTTTTTTATTTCGGGGAAACCATTTTGCACATTATTCTTGGTGGCCCATTCTGCTATTATTTGTAGAGATCCATATTTTTTATGGACTTTATAAAAAATATGGCCACACAAAATTGGACTGCCTGTCTCTACATTGCTGTACTTCAGAAGAATTTGTTCAGTTTTATTCATCTGAAATAAAATAAAACAATTGATTTATTTTAATGAAACTGACTTATATATAAATTAAAAGAATTATTTTTGAAATATGTTTACAGATATTTTTAACAAGTTAATTAAATGTTACTCCTTCCACAATTAGTTTAATAAGTAGGATAATTTTTAAAAAATTTACAATCATAAATTTTATTTACAAACAATTCAAACTATTTTATTAAATTTTCCATTTTCTAAATAAAAAAAATTGTGAAACAAAATTTTAAATAGCAGTTAAATAATTTACAATCAATTTAATTTCTGTTTGAAAAAAAAAAAAAACTACTTTGCTTACTGGAAATAAAAATTATTCAGATTTACTTAATTGTCATTTGCTTTGTCCATTAAAAAAAATTGAAAGGACAATTTGTAATTGTAGGTGAAAATAAAATAAAGGAAATATTTCTCAGACAAATTTAATAAAAAAATTTTCATTGTCAATATCTTAAATTGAAGCCTTTTCATTTTTTAAAATCTTTTTCAAACCTTACATATCACAAAATCAGATTTAAGACTTATTTTTATAATTTTTTAGTTCTTTTTCTTGGAGGGGTAGAATTAAAGAGCGAATCTTTAACTCACGAATTTGTCTAAAAAAATCTCAAAAAGACAAAAGAAATTCCAGCAGAACTTTTTCTAAATGGTCAGTTAGATACTTTACAAGCATTAAAAAGTTATCATCCTGTAATTCTTCTTATTTAATAAAAACAAACTTTTATCGTGAAGATTTTTTTTTTTGTTTGAAGTTCAATTATGGGAATTTTTTTCATATTTTCTTGTGCTATACATAATTTTTTAAAGAATTATCGTAAATTAGTTAATGCACCTACAGTTACAATTAAAAAATTAAAAAAAATACTTACTGTGTAAATGTTTATGGAATGACTTGCAAAATAGGCTGTTGAATTTTATAAACGTCTTGAAGAGACTAGAATCAGAATCGAAGTGTGGTTTGTCTCGTTTTCGATGTAAGGGGAATTAATCCAAACACTTGTTAACTTCTAAAACGACCCCTACGAAAACTTATGACACCTATGGAACACCTTACTTAATAAAAATTACCATATTTACACCCCAAATTTTTTTAAAAATTATTTTAAAAATGAAGTTGGTGAACGATTTTTATTAAACTTTTCAATTTTCGATAGGCAATATAATCATCAATTCTTAACTAAAAATGAAATTAAACAAGGTTTCCATAAAAGGTTTTTAAAATATTAAACACTTTTATGAATAGTAAAAAATAAAAAAATAAAATCAATTATTTCAAAATTTTATTAGTAAACGAAAAATGTTTTTTTTTCTTCAGACTATAATGTCCTTAATAATTATTATTATTTATTCCAGCAATTAAAAGCTTATCAAATTATATCAGAGTTTTATTGCATTTTTTATCTTACGCTTCGGAGCAGATTTTCGGTCAAGTTGTCCACTTTAATAAAAAACATAGATGATTTATGCTCCAATGAGTCCTGCGTTTAACTAATAAAAAATTTTTTTACAGCTAATTAAATTTTATTTAAAATTTCATGGATTTACGTAGGTGGGGTAACAGACTTAAAAATAAAATATTTTCACCAAGATATTTAAAAAATAATAATTTCAAAAATAATTTAATTCATTTGTGAATGAGTACTGAAAGTTTCATTCAAATCTGACAATTATTTGAATCAAATTTGATTTTTGCAAGAATTTCCAAATTAATGTGTTTGTCACCGGGGAAAAAATGTGGGTTGTGTCATTATTACGTTGCCCATTGTAAAAAAAACAAAAACAGTCGTAAACTTTTTTTTAGCAGCTAACTCAACTAAAAACAAAATTTTCGAACAAAATTTTGAAAATGATAGCAGGGATTAAAAATCTTTTAAAGATAATTAAAAATAACTTTGATCTTTTCTCTTAATAATAAAATAAATATTTTGATGGAAAAAGTTTGTTTTATTAATTAAGTTTATGACTTTTTTTTATTCATACTATGCTGTTTCATGCTGTTTTTTTTTTTTTAGCGATATTGGAGGTAAATGGCCTTCAATATCTAAATATTCTTTTTACTGTGTGTATGAGTGAGTATTATTGTGTTATCGACTAAAACCTGTCTAATATTACCTATATGTTGTTTTTCTAAGAAATGTTGTTTAATTGAACACTGATCAGAAAGGTGACAGGTAAGTCTATGAGAGAGCATGGTTGTAGTAAAAACCAATATACAGTATATTGTGGGTTTATTATATATATATCCAAAAGGATAAGCAAATAGGTAAATCCCAAAAACCTGATCCTATTAATTTTGTGGGGCTTGATACATTGACACCCCCCCCCCACACACACACACACGCATGATCATTCAGCGTTCACGTGATAACTTAGTTTCTCGCGTAAACGAATGCCAATAAAAGCGGGGAACGTCACGTGGTACGCTAGTTAGGATTTTGTCCCGGACAAGAGCAGACATGTTTCTCTAACTCACACAAACACACGCGCACTAATTGCGTGTAGCAATTAGGGGCGCAATATTTTATTTCTCACCAGGGAAAGAACTTCTCTTTCCTTAATTTTATGCATGCTCTCAACCCTATGTAACCTTTGTTAATATATATTGTTTTTCTCGTTACTTTCGCCTACTCGTCTTTATTATTGCCTGTTTTATTTCATTGACCCCATGTTATGTCGAGTCGACTCGTAAATCTAAATTAGTAATGGACGCTTGGTCCATCTACAAATGGTGACCCCGACGTGATGTCGATTCGACGTAATTCAGTCCAGCATCGTTGGAAATGGGACTCAGCAATTCTTCTTCGTCTATCAACAAGAACTACTATTCAACGTCGTTAGCTCCCAACTTTTTCCACAGGACTCTACATAATATGGCGACCACACATAGAACTCTGCACAGTTTAACAATGGCACACTAGACAGCACAACTGTCATTTCTCCCGGACTGTTTAGAAAAAGAGTGGCACAACGTCGATTTAAAGACGTTTTTTTTATCATTCAACGCAACGTCAACTTACTGACGCCTTTCCTCACTCAACCAGAACTACTAAGAGATCGAAAAAAAAATTCGAATTACCTATACTGGATAACGGGGACATCCAAAAACAATTCGACATTAAACCCAGATATCGCTTTAGTTCTCTCAAACACGCGTCGACACTTGGTATCAACACTAGCTTCAATCGACCACTTTGCAAATCAAAGTTTATAACCAACTGTTAATTCTTCTAACGCCAACATAAATCCACACACATAGCCAAACACGGGAATTCTTACAAACGCAAGCAACTCAACGTGGAGCATTGGAATAAATTAGAAAATTTTTAACAGCCATATCAAACACCGAGAATATTTTTCCAGGGTTACATCGTCGCAAATCCTGCTACATTTCAGACTCTTTTTCTCTTCAGCCTACGAGAGACAAAAAAAAAAAAAAAAAAATTCACTTTCATAAAATTCACTCGTAATTAACGACGCTATACAAACTTCAACTCAAAAGTGAGAACGACTTTTCTCTACATGTACTCTGCTCAATGTAAAATTTTTCTCGCTCTTCCATTTCACCATGTGCTTTCCGAGGATCCAATATGGCGGACCATCAGTCTAAACAGTCATACGTTCCAGCAACCTTCCCCCACACCTATGAGCCACGTCCGTGCCACCCACCTTTTTTTTCAGCAACCAGCCTTTTCTGTCATTTTTGGCATGACTACTACTACTACTACCAGCATCATCATCATCAACGTAATCAAACCAACATATTCACGGACATATTGAAAAAAAGTATTTTTAATATTTGTTTCAATCTAAGGGGGGTATTTGTGGGGCTTGATACATTGACACCCACACCCACACCCACACACACACATGGTCATTCAGCGTTCACGTGATAACTTAGTTTTTCCCGCGTAAACGAATGCCAATAAAAGCGAGGAACGTCATATTGTTTTTCTCGTTACTTTTGCCTTTTCGTTCTTTCTTATTTCCAGCTTTAAATCATGACTAAGGTTACGTCGAGTCGACTCGTAAACTTAAATAAGTAATGGACGCTTCCTCCACTACAATTTCATTAATATTAAAATTGATCAAGATGGAAGGCTCGATGTAACTATGTTCTATTTACAAAGCCAAATATATAAAAATAAAACAAAATTTCGAAATTTAATTCCGTTGGATGACCATTTCAACAACGGCGGAAAAGAAGACCTTTATTAATTCAAATGTGTGACAAGATTTTTATACCGGCGGAAGCCCCCCCCCCCCCAATACCCATACACAGGAAGTTAAAATGGGGTGGGATTAACAATTTTTGAATTAACAATTAAGAAAGTAAGGAAAGGGGGGAAAGTAGGCAGACATCCCTGGCTCCATATTAGAAGACTTTACACTTCATCTGTAAGAGCCAAGAGTTCAAAAGTTTAAATTTGGCCATGTCACAGGGATAGAAGTGGTAGGGGGGAACCGAAAGGAAAGAAAGGGTAAAGGAGTGGACTGGGTAAATTATCCGAATAGTAAGCTATAAAAAATTCCCTTAGACACGAGAAAGCCATAGATTTATGTTGGAAGGAAGATGTAAATTAATAAATATACATACGAAAAGGGTGTATATATGCATAGTATTATTATTCATGTTTTAATAAAACAGTATATGAACAGAGCTGTATTATATATTCATTAATAAATATACATATTATCCTATGTTTATGGCGCAATTCAGAGTTTCATGCGTTATGCGATCATCAGGTGCGTATTTCCAACAGACAGTTTATTTGAATTTATGCTTACTCAATGTTTATGGGAATTAAATCTTGTAAAGTTAAGTTACTGCTTTTTTTCAAAAAGATTACAAATTTAAACATTCTACGGTTACATGTGGCTAAAAATTTAAAATTTAAATTATGTATTTCTTCCTTCTGTAATCACAGATCATATATCAATGTCTAGTAGGAGAGTGGAAAGGACCAAAATATTTCTTCTCCCTTTCGAAGCACTTCATTACCGCAAAACACAGAGCATAGGACGTGTCTGGAAGTGACAACAGATTGTAGGGATACAATTTTTTTAAAATGAATATCTAAGCGACCCTCATTAAACTTATAAACATTTCCCTTCAGTTTCCAAGCATTGCCTATGTATTTTCCCTTATTCCATATCTTGTTTAAAATATTTATATTTTAGTTTTATTGTTGACTTTTTTCTGTCAAACATATTTTTTATTGTATTCTCTTATTTTTTATGGTCTTATCCTTTTCTAAGCTTAATACAACTGTTACACTGTGTGAAGGTCTTTCAGTCATTAGTTAGGCAAAATATGAATCTTGTTTGGACTGTTTTACAAATACACTGAGAATAGAACATTTTCCTTGAATTGAGTCGGAAGAAAATTTTAAGAATTACTAAAGTTTTTCGATTTTTTTTTTTTTTTGCTTGAAGCATTTTTAGTACTTTTTATTTTATTTTACTGAATAAAAATATACCGACGCCCAAATTGTTATATCAAAATATTTACTATTGATCGCTTTGCTCCCATTCAACCCAAGAATATCAATAGCTTCTTAATCGAGAAATAGACTTCGAAACTCATATCTAAAAATGGTAATAATTTGATTTTGAACACGACCAGCTTATACAGAAGCAATGATTCTTTTCTATTCTTTCTATACAATCATTCACAATCAGTAGTTTCTTCACTAAATTGATATGTATCGTCAATCATTAGAATTTGGACTGAAAATTTATAACCCTTTAAGCATCATTGAAGACTTTTGTATTTCTAACAAGCCAAATATTTTATTTTGGAATCACTCTTATATTCTGCTTTTCATTTTTCTTTTTCCAATTTCTGATTTTTGCCTCTGATGCAAAATATGAGAATAAAAATAAAAAATAATAAATAAAAAAATAAAAAAAAAGGTTGCAGTAAGGAAAAATGCAACGAGACAAGCAATTCTGATTTTTTATTGACAGTTTTCCTGATATTTGCATTTTCCATTTTTCTCTCCAGTGATATTTTTACATATTTTCAATTATGCATTAAGCGATATTGTAAGCATATTGAACACAAAGCAGCGAGAACAGGAAACAGTTTTAGAATTGCCGATGGTAGAGTATTGGGCTAAAAAGCAGCGGGGTCTGTCTGTAACGAGAGAATTGTATAAATAAAAATAGTGAATTTAAGGAAGTATGTATTATCTTTCTCTATAAATGTGTGTGTGCTATCTAAACTTAGAGCAATGGGAATTTTGATTTTCTGACTTTTAACAGATGATAAACTCTAACTGTTCGGTAAGCTATCTCTTCTTGTATAATATTGTATTCACTAGTATTGGAATTAAAATGAATTACAGTTAAAAAGAATCAACCCTAGAAAGAAGAGTAGCTATGTCCCGTATTTTAGTGTGTAGTTCGTAATAAATATAAGAAGCCTGCTCATTGGTCCAAATTAAATTACTAATACTAACGCCATGCTGACCTATAAGCCGTGAAACACAAATGAAGAACGGTCTCTTTCGTTTTGCACCCAAGCAACAAGGTACATACAACCTTAGGGAAACTGCTACTACAAGACAGTGCAAGATTCAAAGTTCTGCACATGAACTCTTATAAATCTAAAATGTCTGCTAAACTCATTGTTTATTTTGTTTTATTCCAATTGTTTCATTAAACATATAAGATTGTCGTAAAATCTGGGAGAGGATTAAAAGATAGAACGACCGACCTCTTAAACCGAGCATTATGAAAGGTGCAAGCGTAAAAAAAAACATAAGACTCATACTGCGGTGAGAAATCTGAAAGAAACTTACATTTACATTAAAGGATAGCAAGAGCAATATAATAATAATAAAAAATCATTATAGAAAAGTTTCAAAATAAACTTGTATAAAACTTTCTTTTGTGTGCGACACAATTAGACAAGATAACAAATTCTAATCACAATTATGCTTGGTTCATAAAAACAAATCTAATTAATGTCAACAATATGTTCACTTCGATTCATTCGACTGTCAAAATGAGGTGAAAAGGTTGACAATTCATACACGTCGTGGGATTTCTGGTTTGTTGAGATAAGAATTCAGTTTCACTAACTGAGATGACGCAATTACATAAAAGTTTAACAAATTTAGGTTAATGCTGCTAATTTTGCAACAAATTTTCACAAAAAAGAAACTGTAGAAAGAAAATCGAATACATTTCTAAATTCGGAGAAACTTCTTTCTTTCTTTCTTTCTTTCTTTCTTTCTTTCTGTTATTTTCCTTGTGTTACTTCCTTTGCTTTTTATTTTGTTACTTTATTTTCTCTGTCGTAGATTTTACGTAGCTTCATTTTTTAAAAATTTCGTGGCAGCTGCGAACGATTTTCACCTGTGGACACCAAACCTCTTATTGTATTTACTAGCCTTCCCACGCAAGGCCAGATGCGACACTTGGTCATTTTATAGTGGGTAGTCCCGGCCATATAGCCGGGCCCAAAAATGTCTGTCTATTTTTCCCCAGTCGTGGCTCTACCCTTCGGCGGAACAGAGAACGCCCTCTACCCGCAGGCAGAGAGCTGACAGTGTCATATACTTTGTCGGACCAAACAAGATTTCTTAAATACTCGCATATCGGTTGGGAATCAGAAATAAATTTGATAGTTTGGGTTCTTACTTTTATTTCCCCCACTGATTAAAAAATCAAAAAAATGCTACTCTGAAACGACTGGTGATACCGACCGAACAAAAGAGAGAAACCGGATGTTGGCTGTCTCATAACTAAAAGGCAAATGAATAAAACTCGTCGCGCGCATCCGAGTTCGCGCAGATGTTCCGGTTGAAAAATAAAAATTAATCAAATATCACATTTCCATTTTGCGAGCCTACGCGAATTTTATTTACCAGCCAATGGGAAGCCCAGAATCAAATTCAAGTATTTTTTTCTTTTTAAATCATATCACCCCGAGCAAGGCGGCAACGCCACTGATGTGCAGGGGGCCACGTAAGAGTGAAAAGATTGGAAAAGAGAAAGCCGGAAACCACATCCTAAACAGGAAACAAGGGATGAGCCTCTTCACCCGTTCAATAGACGTGAGTGGAGTGTGAACCGGGCGATAGTTTAGTCTATCTACTCCAATTAGTCTATCTATGAAATTCCAAACGAGCTTCTGCTCCAAAAGGCAGATATAAAAAGCGGAGACAAAGCATCAACAGGCAGACGGGCAAACGGGAGGAGAAGAGTGTGATTAATATCCCCTTGACTTAAGTCGAGCGGCTACTATGCTGACCTCTTTCTTTCTCCCTGTCTCATAAGTACTTACTGACCCCTTCAAAGACATTCCTCAAAAGTACTTACTGACCTTAGAAGCGGCAACTTCAAAATGAACATCCCCTTACCTACAAGATGCTTCCACATTCTTCAGCCTTTTATCTTTTTCAGCATTATATTATTTTCCATGAACACTTTAACCTCCGTTGGAATTATATTCAAGTATTATTTTAAAAGTAAAACATAAATTGAAATGTGTATATATAAATGTCATTTTATACTCAAAATTGCCTTTCTTGATTTTATAATCATTTCATGAATTATAGTGGGCTGTCTTCCCACAAGGCCAAATTCCGTTAACCTGCACGGTATACAATTACCCTTCATTAGAACGGAATCCTACTACTACTACTAGAAAAGAATAAATAAGATATACCCCCTATACGACACATCTTCGCAAACATTATTTTTTGAGAACATAAGACTCAAGCCTCTTTCTTTTTACAAACTTGTAAACCAAGTTTTAAGCATATATCTTTTGCATAAACCGCCAGTTTTCATTTTAGTTGTTTTTACAACATAAAATTTTATTTGAGCCACTTTTTATTAACTGCTTGGCATCACTTCAGTAGTTTTTCATTTAAAGAATACATCTTAGCAACTTTCTCCTTTCATAAAAATGTTTTTAAACACTCCCCTCAAAATAAACAAACAATAAACACATCTAGTTTGTTGAATTATAATTTTAGTTTATATAAGTTTACATTTGTCTCTATACATTGTACAGTTGTGTTTTTTCTCTTTCACTAACAGTCGGGATAAGCGAACTAACTTCATAGTCCAAACAATGCATTAAATCATCATACTATGTTAAGTTCATTCAACACATTCAGTCAACACATTTTAGGGAATATTAATTACACTCTTCTCCGCTCGTTTTCTCGTCTGTCTGGTCTGTTGATGCTTTGTCTCTGCTTTTTATATCTGCCTTTTGGATCAAACAACTTGCTTTGGATTTTCATACTTGAATTTGATTCTGAGCTTCCCATTGGCTGGTAAATAAAATTCGCGTAGGCTCGCGAAATGGAAATTTGATATTTGATTAATTTTTATTTTTCAATCGGAACATCTGCGCAAACTCGGATGCGCGACGACGAGTTTTGTTCATTCGCTTTCTGGTCGGCATAGAGCCAACATCCGGTCTCGTTTTTGCTCGGTTGGTATCACCACAAGCAAAACAATACAATGTAAGAGTATAATGAGAACAGAAGATAATGTAATACATTCGGGTGTTTTAGGGAGGCAGACCAGTCATTAGAGCATTCAGATTAAAGGCTTATGGATTAGGAGTAGGATTAGATTAGTGACTTTTATCCATTTTCTTCTGAATATGTATGATGCTGTGAAATCTACTCAGATTCTTGTATCAATCCAGTGAAAAATATATTATACTAAATATATTTTAAAACCTTTGATTAGAGCCTGTTTCAGTCAGTTAAGTGCCATAGGTAATACAAGCTTGGGAGATCATGTCTCAAACGTAACATGACTGACTAGGTAGAAAAAAATTTTCCGCAGTAGGCTGCCATTGCTCCCTTCATTAGACTGGTTATCAATCAAGACTATAGAAATCAACGTGTTCTATGTAACCCATAGCTGGAGGGGAAATGACGGATTAATACCTTTCTAATGAGTATTTGTGCGGAAGTGAATGTAACAAATTCAACTGAAATTCGATCTCGGCTCTCCGATTTCTCTTTCAGAGCCGATATCCACTGCAGCACATTTAGTTAGGATGAGGCTAAAACTGAAGACATTTCTCACACAATTTATATCAGTACCACAAATGAATGCCGTGATTCGTAACATATGCAACACAAACCAGCCTCTAGGTTGAACTTTCGAAGGACTTATTTAAATTATTGTAAAATTAGTTACTAATGGACCATTCTTCACTTATACACGTAATATATGCAATACAAACCATTCTCTACTAGAACTCTCCAAGAACTTATCTAAATTATTATCATTTTTTCATCTCCGTACTATTTTTTATTCAGCCCGTAACATATGCTATAGAAATCAACCTCTATCGGGAACTTTCCAAGAACTTATCTAAATTATTATGAATTACTTCACTATCGTACAATTCTTACTAAGTACATTACATATGTAATACAAACCAACCTCTAACTTCTTCTTCATGTGCTGTGTCCCTTCAGGACGTAAGCGATCATGGACTTCCACTTGACTTTGTCTCTTGTTACTATCAATATTTTTTCTCTTGGTATCTCTTCTAAGCCCCGCTCCGCCATCCATTTGCTCAGACCTATCAAGTACGACACGCGCTGTCTCTCCTTCTCTTTATCTGACCTGTGAGTATTAAATTCTCAAGGCATTCCTTCCTCATTACGTGTCCAAGGAATCTCATTTGTCTCTTCTTAATGTTAAGTATGGGTTTTCTTCTCGTTTGCATCCCTTCCAACACCTCATCGTTGCACACGTGCTCTGTCCATGATATTCTCAGCATCCTTCTATAAAACCACATCTCTGTTGCCTCAATCATCCTTGATGAGATCAACATTCACTTTCGTAGAGAAGGACATATATCACATAGCAATTCAGGACTCTTTGTTTCTAATAAGATTTTCCTGTCTTTCAGTACTCTGGTTAGCTTCTGAAATACATCTTTGGCCATGTCGCACTTTCCATTCTCTGTCAAAACACTTCCCAGGTATTTTAATTTTTTTAAATTGTTTTATTTTAGTTTCTCCGACTTGTAGTTGGCATATTGGGCTCCTCTTTTTACTGATGACCATACATTCAGTTTTCTTGTAGGTCCTGCATTTTCCTTTCCGCGTCTGCTATCAGCACCATGTCATCCGCGTATCTTATATTGTTGAGATTGTGGCCGCCAATGACGAATCCCGGCAAGGCCTTTATCTCTCGCATAATTGCTTCACTGTACAGGTTGAAAAGATCCGGTGAGAAAACATATCTGTAGAAGGCGATGCTATCCCTTTACTAATTTAAATTTACGAGTTTAAGACTCGGCGTAACTGGGGTCGTGAAATAAAACAGGCAATAAGAAAGACGAGTAGGCGAAAGTAACGAGAAAAACAATATATTAACAAAGGTTACATAGGGTTGACAGCATGCATAAAATTAAGGAAAGAGAAGTTCTTTCCCTGGTGAGAAATAAAAAATTGCGCCCCTAATTGCTACCCGCAATTAGTGCGCGTGTGTTTTTTGTGATTTAGGGAAACATGTCTGCTCTTGTCCGGGACAAAATCCTAACTAGCGTACCACGTGACGTTCCCCGCTTTTATTGGCATTCGTTTACGCGAGAAATTAAGTTATCACGTGAACGCTGAATGACATTGTGTGCGTGTGTGCGTGGGTGTCAATGTATCAAACCCCACATATCCTTGTCTTATGTCCATTTCTATTTTTGCATACTTGCTGAGTTCACTTCTTTTCCGTGCACAAGCAGTTTGCTGCCAATATGCATTCTTGATTATTTTAACGTCTTTTCCAAAAATGTCGAGGTTGTCGAGCATCTCTATCAAGTTTTTGTGTCCTACTTTGTCGAACGGCTTTGCGTAGTCTATAAAGCACAGATTAAATTATTATAAATTACTTCCCTTCCGTACTATTCTTCGCACAGCACGTAAATTATGCAATACAAATCCAACTCTACCTTGCACTTTCCAAAAACTTATCTAAATTATTATAAATTTCTTCACTACTGTACAATTCTTACTTAGCACATACCATATGCAATAATAACCAACCTCTACTGAAATATTCCAAAAATCTATCTAAATTATTATAAATTTCTTCATTACCGTATAATTCTTACTTGGCACGTAACATATGCAATACAAACGAGTCTCTACCTTAAAGTTTCCAAGAACTTATCTAAATTATTACACATTTCTTCACTACCATATTTAGCACGTAACATATGCCATACAAACCAAAGTCTACCTTGCACTTTTTAAAAACTTATCTAAATTATTGCAAATTTTTTCACTACCGTACTATTCTTCTCTTAACACGTCGTATGACAAGTATTAATAAATGTTTCATTATTGTTGTTGTTCCGTATTCTTATATTTATTCACTTCGCCTGTTTAGAATCATTAAGTACATTTGTTCCACTGCTGTTTTCAACCTGCCCTCCTAATATATTTACAAGAAGACAACCAAGGAAGCATCGTACCGGCTTCTATAAACTGGGGACCTGATCTGACTACACAAATTGGTGACCTCCATTCCACTTGTACATATTAGTAATACAAACAACTATTTTCACTTCCAATATCTCTCTTGGTATATGTACGTGTGTCAGTGTGTGTATGCGTGTGTTGGACGCGGGTGTAATTAATATCTACACTACAAAAGGATTCTGAGTATACCATGGACCGAACATGTGAGCAACGATGAAGTTCTAGAAACAAAAAGAACACTTATACTTAACACAGGGAAAAGACACTTGAAAGGAAGAGAGAAGGCTTGGAAAATTTGATACTCATAGGACAGATTGAAAGCAAGAGAGGCGAAAGAAAGCAATGCATAACTTACCAGTTGAGCGAATGGATGGGAAAAATAACGAAAATACGACATTTATATTGAGATACTATTTACATTATTCAGACTATCGTCATCTTTGTTACCATTTACACGACGTTTGGGCCGTTGTACGCTCGGGGCTTTCTTCAGGCACTCACTAGGAATTTTGGACCGAACCCTTTATTATGATCACTGGGGTATTCATGAGGTATCTCCCTTTAACCGGACTCTCTAAGTTAATTAGTTGAACTCACGACTCTTTGAGTCAAGTCACTGGAACTAACCAACGTCTATATCCACTGGGCCATGTGTCCTTGTTTCCTTCAGCGATTGAATTTCTGAGACTTATAAACCTAATGTTTCAGTAACCCTTTTTTTTACCAGAGTTCATATTGCAATTTTTTTTATGTTAATGGTTTTCTCTAGTATATTTTTTTACCAGTTACTGAAACATGTTTATAAGTTTCAGAAATAACTCAGATAACTCATGATTACCCGAAGCGGCTTCGCACAAGGAATGAGAATGATATACCCCAGTGATCGTAATAAAGGGTCCGGTTAGAAATTCTTAGCACCTTAAGAAGGCCGAAGCATGAAACATCGTGGAAATGGCAACGAAGATGAGGACAATAGTCTGAATGATGTAAATAGTGTAAATACTACCTCATCTCAGAAATATAGACAAATTTATATTGAAAGTTACACAGGAAGTTGTAGTAAGTCATGATCACCAACTTGCTGAATGGAAGAAGAGAAGAATATAGTATACATATGTGCTTGTTAATTTCATTGAGGAAGTTCGCTGTAACATTGTAATTGTTCTATCTAGCCTCTTAGGCTCGGTATTTTGGAGAATATTGGCGAGCCATGCCTTATGAGCATATCAATTTCGTTAACAAAGAAAGACTCAAAACCAAAATACCTTACTATATATAGTCTAATGCTCCATCTTCTGTACACAATTATATCAGACTGTCTTGCAAAGCAAGGAAATAAGATTTCCTTAAGACATCCGGAAGATATATGCCCTAATTACTCCCCAGTCTCAATCCCGCATTAATGAAATAAATCTGATTACAGTTTGGCTGATTGGGGCAACCGCCGAGGACTTAAGCACTTGTTCAACAGTTGGTAGGTATGAAGAAAGACATTTACAATTCAATTCAGCAAGGTTAAGGCCTTCTGTAGCCAAGGAATATTATTATTCTTGTGACATTGTGCATATTATTCTCAAAGTGGTTTCTTGTCTGTTTTATGTTTATTTATGTATTTCAAATCCCAACCACACTTAACCAATGAATAACAACTGCAGCCTTAGTTTCGAAGAAATACATTTTATGGTGATTCTATAAAGCTGTATTATTGAAGGTCAGACTAAGTGGGTCGAATGAGATATGGTTCATCATAAAACGAGCTGCACTATTAAAAAAAATTAATGTATTTTTTTTCTTGTGAGTACCTCAGCAATTTTCACTCAAGTAAACCATACTCAGTCATAAGTATGCCTTAATAAACATATCAGCTGCAGTTCCGAAGGTATAAAAACAAGCAAACCCTCTTCCTGTTTGCCCTTTTTTCGATGTGTGCGCCATCATACCGAAGCAAAAAGGGCAGTGAACGCTTCACACGCAAACACACTTACACAGGCAAGTCCCATTCAAATATAATCATTAACAATTTTTGTTGTGTATACAATTTATTTCTTGGAAAAGAAACTCTTAACTTTTCCTTTTGTTATTTTTGTTAAATAAATGTTATCTTGTATTGCAAATCAATCGATTTAAGTTTGTGCATGTACACCATCTTTTGATTCCTGTATTGAATTATTGTATATCCTTATAAGAAACGTTAAGTATAGAAGTAGCCAACAAACTAAATCTGCTTTAAAAATGGGGAAATGTTGATTTTTGTTTTCTTTCAAGAATATGCTTTTTGTATAATTAAAAAACTAAAAACCTATATCACTGATAACAGTGTGATTTAATACACGCCCCTTTGTGTGATCTCTAGCAGTGGAAGCAAACATTGAACATCAATTGTCTATATTTCTGAGATGAGTTACTGTAATTATCTACATTATCGCTCTATTCTTAGGATACTGGATACAAAAATCGCATGAAACCACCTCTCCCTGCATTCTATATAAATAATAAATAAACGTGTTAGGCAGTATAATAATTATTGTCGTGACAACGAACTGAGTTTATATTCACGATAAGGCTGCTTATGTTCATTTAGCAATAATATTCTTGGG
Organism: Ascarosepion bandense; assembly: GCA_037127315.1. Lineage (NCBI taxonomy): Eukaryota > Metazoa > Mollusca > Cephalopoda > Sepiida > Sepiidae > Ascarosepion > Ascarosepion bandense. The sequence continues at coordinate 65,305 of JBBBDQ010030008.1, forward strand.
AAAGGCATGAACCAACCTTCCTCAGTACATTGTTCTATCACCAGATATCTTGACAAAAATTATGTCTTTTCTTTGGCACACCACAATGCTTAACATAAAATGATGTGTTTGAAAACACTAGTCTATTGAGTGCAGTGAATAATAACTGAAAATAGTTGATATAACCATTGTCAGTCTTGACAGGAGTATTGGCTAATGAAGAACCACTAACATCAGTAAAATGAGTGATTTACTCATCCAGTAAACAATTAATCGGCACTAAGAGGGACTAAAGGCTAAGTTATAAATAACAGTTTTAACTTTCAAAATTCAATATAACAAAAAAAATTTTCCCATCCATAATTGATTGAGCTTAATCTTGCTTAACTTTTCTTATTGAATAGGAGCCAATGTAATCAATACGGTTTTACATAGCCCCCTATGAATAGTTGGCAAGAAATCATAGTAGAAATAGTTCCGCTGAATTCCGTTTGACCATAAATAGAGTTTCTTGTAAATGATGCCAATAAATTTCTTAATTATGTCTATTTTGATCTTCTCTTCTTAATCCACAGTTGATGATAAAAATATTGACAGTGTGTCCGATGCAAATGTTTTTCACCTGCCAATCACACACACACACACACACACACACACACACACACACACACACACACACACACACACACTTATACGATCTCTTTCAATGTGAAAACAGGCTTTATTCCTTTTGAAAATAGCACAAAGCACAGAAGGAAAAAGTCCAAATCATTTTCTGTTTTAGAAATGGAAATTAACAAATACAATGAGATTGATGATTCTATTTTTAATTGTAACAAAAACATTTCGTTGTAGATATTTGATTCAATTCTGAATTTTAACTAAAACATCGAAAAAAAAAACAAGAAATATTAAGTGACCACTTGTATTTTTTAGAAATATTTAAAACATTTGATAAATAAACGTTTATATTTTGAAAGACATTGGTGTCTGGAATATTTGTTTATACTTCTAGGACGAGGTAGAATTTATATTGTTCGGACTGTTGTCCTCATCTTTATAGCCATATTCCCAATATTTCGGCCGTTGTACGCTTCGGCCTTCTTCAGGTAATTGGAATTTCGAACCGAACCCTTTAATTTGATCACTGGGGTATATTGTCCTCGTTCCATGAGCTATGCTACTTTCGAACGTTTTAGCTATCTTCCTTTAACTCAACTCTGCTGTAGCCAGGTATTGAACTCAAGGACACATATCCCAGTGGATAAAAGCGTTAAATTAGATCCAGTGACTTGACCCAAGAAAGTCATGTGTTCAATCCCTGGCTACAGTGGTGAACAAATAACACAAGAGAGTTGAGTTATGGTAGATTCCTCTCTTTCCCATAGACATCTGTAGAAATGTGAATGAATTACACTAGCCCAGAATAGGAACTTGACTCGGTAATTTCAATTTCTCTTCTCATGACCATTACACTAATCGGACATCTTCAGTATTTTATTTATACATCTTTGTTTTACAGGGTAATAATAGTCAACTTATTTTGTTTTGGAAATATGTAAATGAAGCATTTTCCATTGATATTTAAAATTGAAATATCTAACTTAGTCTTTACAGTTATAATTTCTCTGTAAAAATATTTTTAAATATGAAAGTATACTACTTGAAATAAAAAAATGATATTAAGAAAATCAATTTGATTTGTAAAATAGAGACAATTGTTTTGTTAGTTTCAGTAAAGGAAGAAAGCATCTTCTCAGACACAACATCAAATTGTGTTTATCAACTCTTAATATTTTTCTCTAGAAGCAGTCAGCCAGCTTTGTTTTGTCCTGTACCTTCCCCGTTCTTATTTTATTGTTTCTTTCTGGCTCTATGAAAGGATCTTGCTTTGAATGTCATCAACCAGTGCCTCTGTTAATAATAGAATCTATTTACAGAGAATTGCCAATCCGAGGAAGAGTGCTTACACACTGGGAAAACTTATGTTGGCTGAGTCAAGTGCAATTAAATACCATCAATGTGTAATTGTGTTAAAAGAAAATATATAAGAAATAATGAAAAAATGAATGTTCCTTCACAGAATTAACTTTCAGAAGATTGATTACAAAACATTAAGGATATTGCAATTGATTATAGATTTCTCTCTACTTTAAGAAACTTCTGCTTAATTTTTGGATTTTTTTTTCTTATTAAAAGGCGGGACGGAGGAAAATGGCCGATGGCTTTTAGAGAAAAGCATTACGTTAATAACATTGAGAAAAAATATAGACGTTAAAACGCAAGCAATTATCATGTGTTTTTGTCCCTCAATTATAATAACTTTTTCATTATTTGGGTTTTCCTTTGATTTCTATGCTACACTTTCTTATGAAAAGCGAATTCTCTGAAATCAAAACTTTGGTTTATGATGCAAGCACAAGACGGCCATTTAATGATGCAAGCATAAAACGGCCATTTATGATGCAAGTACAACTCGGCCATTTTATGATACAAGTACAACATGGCTATTTTATGATGCAAGTACAACTCGGCCATTTCTGGTAAATTATTTCCACAAGTAATAATTTTATTTAAATGTCCATCTGGTTGATAGTTTATATTTCTAAAGTTGCAGAATTATTTTTTATTTAAATCCAAACAAGTGATTTATTACGAATTAGCTGATTTTATTTTTCTCATACACCAATTAACTTACTGTCACAATAACTAAGTCGTTCTTGTATCTATCATAGTTGGTGACCTTCCAGGAATTTCAAAACAAGCTTTTTATTCAAGTCACTGGAGCATATTTTCTGTTAATACTTTCTAGTTAATCCAAGTATATGTCATTTCAGATTCTCTGATTTATAGATTTAACTTATAACTCAATTCACTTAATCAACATTTAGTAACTAGGTCATGTGTCATATGGATCACTTGGAAGTTAAAACATGGAACCTTAAACTTAAAGTTTTTTTGTCTACCTCTTCAACTGAACCAGTGTCAGAGTTATATGGCTTTACATTACCTGTAGTGCAAGTAAGTGAAGGAATTTGTTTTTTTTTTTTAATCATATCACCCCGATCAAGGCGGTAACGCCACTGATGTGCAGGGGGCTACGTAAGAGTGACAAGATTGGAAAAGAGAAAACCGGAAACCACATCCTAAACAGGGAACAAGGGATGAGCCTTCTTCACCTGTTCAATAGACGTGGGTGGAGTGTGAACCAGGCGATAGTTTAGTCTATCTACTCCAATTGAAAAAAATAAAAAAATGAAAAAGAGTGAAAAGATTGGAAAAGAGAAAACCGGAAACCACATCCTAAGCAGGGAACAAGGGATGAGCCTCTTCATCTGTTCAATAGATGTGGGTGGAGTGTGAACCGGGCGATAGTTTAGTCTATCTACACCAATTGAAAAAAATTATGAAAGCTTAACGATTTTTTCTTAATTGATTTCTCCATATGGTGTTTTCCCCCTAAATCATAGTGTATATAACATTTTGCACTTATGTGTTGAACTCATGTTTCATGAATGCACTAGACCATGTGTCTCGACAGACAAATTAGCAGTGAAATATTTTTATTCGTTGACACCTGTATCGTCTGTTGCTATCTGAGTGAAGCCATTTTCTTTTTCTTTTTTTACCTGTTTCATATCTTTATATGTTGCAAATTCGTAACCAATAAGATTGGGGACTCGTGTCCAGGATTCATGCAGTTGGAACCATACGCATGTTAGTGTGTCAGCAAACAGCGAACCAAGATGTTTCTAACAGAATGTTTCTTAAAGTCTCCATAGAAAAGTTGTTTAACTTAAAAAAAATGATGATATATTGGATATTAGCAATCATTTACAATTAGATGTAAGGAAGTCTATGCGAAAACATGCCCAGTCAAAATAATTTCAGGCATGTGGCAGATAACAATGTTGAAAGCGAAAAACCAAGAATTGAAACTGAAAGAGAAAAAAAGTGAGAATTGCAGATGTAAGGGGAAAAGTAAAAGCGATAAATGGAGTTGAAATTGAAAAAGCGAGAATTGAACAAGAGACACAGTTCTGCGAAACAGGGGGAAAACAATTAAGTAGCAAGCATTTCTCATTAAGGAGAGATGTGTTTGACTTAGCAAAACAGTTTGGGTTAGTATCGCAATTTAATGAAGCTGAAATAGATGGGTGTCTTGCACATTTCGAAAAAAGTCACTTTGAATTTAGAATGGTCCATAATCGAATGACCCATGTTATTACAAACAGTATTGGAAGGCAAAGCTCGTAAAACATATGCTGTCCTGTCAGAAGCAGACTGTGCTGACTTCAACACTTTTAAATCAGCCATCCTTAAGACCTGTGTGTCAGTGCCTAAATAAAGCCTACGGTCAAAAAATTAAGAATTCAAGAAAACTCGACGGACTTAACACATCACTCAATAAGTCCCGGGTCTGGCATATAGATTGCGCCACTAATAAATAAATCAATATGATTTTTATGAAGTACTAACCTTCAAATAGCACGTGGATATATTTGGGCCCAATCGGATTTTTAGTTTACAAATTACAATTATTCAAGTGAAGATACAGTTGCAAATTTTCAAAACAATGGAAAAATTCGAATTTCGTGTGCTAATGCAGCATTGCATTCTGATGGGAAAAATGCTGTTCAAGCAAAGAAATGGCTGGGTAGGTGTTATTCCGACTCTGCCCCGTCGGAAACAAAGGTTTAAAAGTGGTATGCTAACTTTAAATGCGATCGTACAGGCATAAATGATGCTGAACATTAAGGTCGCCTAAAATCAGCAGTTGTCCTGGAAAACACCAAAAAATCCACAAACTCGTTTTGGGCGATTGTAAATTGAAGTTGCGTGAGATAGCAGAGGCGTTGAACATATCAGAAGGCAGTGTATTCACCATTTTGCATGAATATTTGTCAATAAGAAAGCTGTGTTCAAAGTAGGTGCAGCGTTTGCTTATAGTCAATCAAAAACAACAATGCCTTGACGATTCAGAGCGTTGTTTGCAACTGTTTCAACGCAACAAGGGCTTTTTTGCATAAATGTGACAATGGATGGAACATGTATCCATCACCTTAACCCGGAGTCAAATCAGCAGTTAGCTGAGTAGACAGCAGCAGATGAAAAAACGACCAAAGAGCAGCAGGCATTTTGGGATGCGCAAGGTATTTTGTTCATCGATTACCTTGAGAAAGGAAGAATCATCAATAGCGAATATTATATAGCATTATTGGTGCGTTTGAAGGAAGAAATCGCCAATAAATGGTCACAAATGAAGAAGAAAAACCTGGTCTTTCACTAAGACAACGCACCGTGTCACAAGTTGATCTCAACGATGGCAAAATTACATGAATTTCACTTCGAATTGCTTCTGCATCCACCCAATTCTCCAGATCTGGCCACCAGCGACTACTGGCCACTTGCAGATCTCAGAAAAATGCCCAAAGGAAAGAGATTTAGTTCCTATGAAGAAGTGATATCGAAAAGTGGGGCCAAAGACAAATCGTTCTACAAAAATGACATCAAATTGTTAGAGAAGCGTTGGAATCAGTGTATCACCTTTGAAGAAGACTATGTTGATGAATAAAGTCGAATTTTGCCTAAAAGTTGTTTTATTAGTAAGGCAGGGATTTATTGACTGATGTCTTACTTACGCCGAGTTTTCTAGTCAAAAGGAAACCTATTTTGACAGATCGAGCCAGTCTATAAATATTAAACCTGACTATTATAGGTTAAGAAAGGCAAATGATTCTAAAGGAAAAATTTAAAGAATGTGTCCTTGATAATATAAAAAAATTCCTTGGGGAGAGTAAAGTTTACGAAATAGCCATTCTCGCTGACGAATATAATTTAACGCATAGCAGACCGAAACACTGCGGTTTCTTCGAACCTGGAAGCGGTCCTAGCCCAAGGTCTGGGTCTAGTTTCTGTACGAGTTCCAAGTCATCTCATTCATACAGTCCTGATCGGCTAGTTAACTCGAATAAAAGCACCAATACAAACTCAAGAATTACAAATTCGAAAAGAAATACTTCCCAGTCGACAGGATCTCGGCAAGTAAATAGAAGGGATCGGAAACTACCGATGTGCCAGTAGTGTAACAAAGTCTGGTTCATTGTGCCAAATTGCTGGAACAAATGAAATAATGAGTCAAAGGCCTTAAGCCAAAATAAATCCCAGGATTTAGTTTCTTCCAACCGAGCCGGATAAAATATGCGTTATTGAAGATGTTAGAGAGGAGTAGAGGCGATTTGTGTCTGGTGAATCTATTTTGCTTGTCGGCGACACCACTAAAAGGATACCCATAAAAGCTTTGGGAGATACGTGAGCTACTCAGTTCATAATTTTAAAAAATTCTTTGCTGTGTGGATCGAATTCGGTCACGGGCAAATTCATTTAAGGTATCAGTAATTATTTTGTTAGTATCCCTCTACATCGGGTTCATCATGAGTGGAACTTAGTGTCGAGACCCGTTGTTGTTGGAGTCGTTACTAGTCTGCCTGTGAAAGTTGTATCCATGTTGTTAGGGAATGAGACATCCCGTGGAAAGGTAACCATCAATCCCAAGGTAGTGCTAGAACCAGTTACCTCGATAGAGACGGAGAAGATCCAGGAAGAAAACCCTGGTATATTTACTTTGTGTACTGCGACTCGAGCACAGGCTAAAGAAGAAATTAGGAAGGTGAAATTTTTGTGAGGCAAAAGACGAGACGATCGATCTGTTCCAAACTTTTTAAATCCCGACATGGATTTCAATTGTTCTTCTGATAGTCTCGAGAGAGACAATAATAGCGTTGGTAATATAAAAATCACTTTGGATATTTTCATACCAAGGAGAGAGAGAAAGATTACAAAATCATCCTGCCTTTTAATTACGCGTTGCCAAAAGAGTTAGAGAAAATTCCAACCAGATACTTCCTTAAAAACCGACGTACTTATGAGAAAGTAGCGACCTCCACATGTCCCAGCTTCGGAAGATTTGGCAGTGGGATATCAAGTCGTCATCCCTATGGACCATAGATAGTGAGAACAGCTCATAAAATTCCTCTGGCTGTCCATCTGAATGGAAATGTGACTTGTGATAACATTCTGAGGCATTTGTATTGATTTGGAATCCGGAAATGCGTATATGAACACTTCCGGACTTGCCGTGTTTGCCAGGTAGAGGCAAAGTCTAATCACAAAATTTCGAGTGTGTCTTTATGTCCAATTCTTGCATTTGAGTAACCTTTTTTAGTCGTATAATTATAGACTGTGTCGGTCCGTTATCCAAGACTAAGTTTGGAAACAATTAGCTTTTAACATTCATGAGTGCTTAAACTAGATTCCCAGAAGCTCTTAAGGAATATTTCAGCTCGGAAAATAGTAAAAGCCTTTTTCACCTTTTTCGCTACTGTAGATTAACCCAGAGTTAGGCTCGAAAATATTTCAGCAAGTGGTAAGACAACTAGGTTGATCTTCAGTTAGGTCTAGCGCCTATCACCTACAATCCCAGTGTGTCTTGAAGAGATTTAACATCACCCTGAAAAATATGATCAGGTCATATTGTTTGGACCATCAAAAAGAATTAGACGAAGGTATTCTTTTCTTGATGTTTGCAGCCTGTAAATATGTTCAAGAATCATTAGGATTCAGTCCGTTCGTATTCGGACGTTCGATCCGTGGCCCCTTGAAATTATTAAAAGAAAATTGGTTGCAGAAATTCGAAGAACAATAATCTATTAGACTATCTGTTTTAGTTTTGAACTCGGTTAACCGAAGTAAGTGAACTGTCTCGTAAAAGTCTCCGGTCAGCTCAGCGAAAAATGAAGTATCGATAGCAGTCGGGCGAAGTTTTAACGAAGATGACAAAGTGTTAGTGTTGTTACCTTTAGACAGTCACTCTCTCAAAGCTCGATATCAAGGTCCTTACGAGATGGCCAAAAAAGTAAGCGACCTAGATTACATTATACTCCTGACTGCAAGGAATTAACTCAAATGTTTCATATCAATATGATTAAATCTTACTTCGAATAGGAAAAATGATCCTATATTAGTAGTTCACAGTTAAACTATATAACATTGGGTATGGTAGCGTAACCCCTATCGAATCAAAAATATAATAATATTCATTTCCAATCAATGCAAGAAGTTTGCAAAGATTTTAGGGAATGGCGTGGTATTACCGTAAGTTTTGTAAACGAAGCTTTACCGCTAACGTGTTTAATAAAGAAAAAGGTTAAATTTGATTGATCTCTCTCGTGTCAACAATCTTTTGATCATATCAAAGCCTTATTATGTTCGAATCCTGTCCTCAAAGCTTCAGACTAGATACCTTCACTAATTCGCTGAAAAACAGCATAGCATGAAGAAAAAAGACACTAAACTTAATAAAAACAATTTTTTTCCTGTCAAAGTGTTTGTGTCATTATTAAGAGGAAAGATCAAAATAATTTTTCATTACTTTTTAAGATTTTTAATCCTGTTTAAAACGTTCGAAATTTTGGTAAAAAATCTTGTTTCTTTTTGGCCAGCGGGTAACCAAATTGTTACCAGAGTTTACTATAGATAATGCAATATTATGCAACTCAATTTTTTTTCTATGAAAAACACATAAATTATAGTAATTAACATTTTTTAATTCTTGAAAGCCTTGTCGTGGTCAGATTATTAAGTTAAGTGAAGACTCTTATTTACAAATCAAAAATTGAAAAGTTTAATACAAATCTTCGAGCCAAAAGATAATTTTTAATTTTTTTTTTTATGAATAGGAAGTTTTTTTTAAGTATGGTATTTTCTGTTTTACATTAAAAGGTTACGTGTTTCAGGGTTTCTTCCCCTTACAGGAAAAATAGACTATTAGGTCAATTCTGGTCAATCACACTTAGCTTATCATATTTGACTCTCATCATTCACTTCATACATCAATCACTTGAAACCACCTTGATTAAGAAATACTTTTATTCTAAATTTCATGATATAAACAAGTAATATTTATGTAAATCAGATTAATTTAACATTAAATTTGCCAATTTTTCAAAAATAACGTCTTACAGATGTATATTTTATTTTTACAAGATTTTTTAAACTTGGAATTAACTTTAGTTTACAAACTTTCCAATCTGTCAAAATGGACGAAAAACATGAAGAATTTTGAAAACTCTAAAAAAGTTGAGATTCCAGTAAATAGAATTTCTATCTGAAATACACCAGAATATTTTGCTTACTGGAAATAGTAAATTAATCATTTAGCGTTCAATTAAAGCTAAAATGAAAGCTTCAAAAAAACTTTTTTTTATTTTTAAAAATTCAGTTTAAAACTTAGGTTTTGAAAATGAGCGGAGGTACCTCAGTCAGTTAAGTGCCATACGTGAAACACGCTTGGGCGATCATGTCTCTTTCGAGACATGACTGACAGGGCAGAAGATTATCCCGCAGTAGGTTGCCATTGCTTTCTGCGGTAGACTGGTTGCCAGCCAAGGCTATAGAACCCAATCTGTTCTGTTATTTAACCCATAACTGGAAGGAAGAGACGGATTAATACCTTTCCCAAGGGTATTTGCGCGTAAGTGAATGCAATGAATTCAACTGGAATTCGAACTCGGCTCTCCGATTTCTTGTTCCGAGCCGATATCCACTGGACCACCACCCTACTCCAACCTTTACTCAGCCCTTTAGATTTGCTGTCGATCCGGGTTTTTATGGTATAAGCGCTGTGCTGTTAAAGGTGGGCAAGAATAATATCGAACACCCTGTCAATTATTTTTCATGGTAGAGAAAGAAACTTTAGCGTTACTGTTAAGTTTGCAAAATTTCGAAGCAATACATGTCTTCATCTCGTCAACCTATTACAATTTAAACGGGTGATAATCCTCTTGCTTTTTTTACATATGATGAAAAATAAAATATAAGATTATTATGTTGAAGTCTGGCGTTGCAAGCATATATTCTTGATATACGCGACATCAAAGGTGTTAATAATATGTGCACTGGCGCATTATCTCGTACCCTAGTCTTGGGAAAAATAGCCATTTTTTTTTATTTTATTAGGTAGGGAGGTGTGACATGGCCTTAATGTTGAATGTTAAATTAGAAGTATTATCAATTTATTAAGGAGAAGCTTTTTTGTGTTTCCGTTTTGTTTTTTTCATTTCTTTTCTTCCTTTATTTCCTGTTTCGACTCTGAAATAACGGGAAAGAATCTGTCTCACTTGAGATCTAAACAGATTGACCTCCTACGGAAGTAAGTAAATGTCAGTCACCCAAGCCCACGTGACATGCGTCACCAAGTGGGATTTTTAATTTTAATTTTCCAATGATCTCTGACCGCGACAGGTCGCGATTAAATGGACTCTCATCGTGCACCCATGGGAGATGCGCCTATGAACTTATTCTGTTATTTGTGTAAGGAATAAGAAGATATAATTCCCGAGAAACCTAAATGTATTCAACTACTTGATGTACGGAGAATAAAAGAATATCATACCAGGAGAAATCATCCCAATTTTATCTTAAATGTAATTCGATTACCGGAGGGGAATCAGAGTACACGTATAATTCCAGAGTCGTCCAGCTTATATTGTGGAAAGAAGAACTACCGACTTTTATTTGGTCATTTTAATAGCATGAAATTTAGAATAAAAGTATTTCTTAATCATAGAAGTCATATATTTCTGATGCATTCAATGATTGATGACAGCCACATATGGTGACAAGCTAAGCATAGTTGACCAGAATTGACATAATTGTCCAAATGTTTTTCCTGTGAGGAAAGAAACCCTGAAACATGTGACCTTTTAATGTCACACACGACATACTATACTAAAAAAATAAAAAATAAAAAAGTTGTACACACAAAAAAATAAAATAAAATAAAATAAAATAAAATAAAAACAATTAAAAAATCTTTTGGCTTGGAGATTTGCATAAGAATTTTATTTGCATTAGTAAATATAGTCTTAATAACTTAATAAACTAACTGCAACATAGCTTTGAAGAATTTTAAAATATTTTTGAAACTTTATAAATTATTATAATTAAAAAAGAACAAATGGAAACAATTCTTGTAAAAATTCATTATTCATCAAACATTTTCAAAATTTCAAAATTTTCAAGACTATAATGTCATTATTAATATATATATATATATATATATATTGAAAGGAATTAAAAGATTATCTAATTAATAATGCCATAGTTTTACTGCATTTTTTATTTTACTATTCGGAGCAGATTTTTGGAAAAAATCTGCTTGAAAAAAAAAAAAAAAGAAAAGAAAAAAAGACAAATGATTTCCTTTCCCCAGGGGGTTCCTGCGTTTAACTAATATAACAAATGTTTGCAACAGAACTTAATTTCTTGAAATTTCATGCAATTACGTGGAGTGGGTGGGGTGGGGGAGATAACAGATGCAAAAAAAAAATTTACGAAAAGTTTTTAAAAATAATAATTTAAAAAAATAATTTAATTTATTTGTGAATAAGTCTTGAAAGTTTCATTAAAATCCTACAATTATTTGATTGTTGCAAGACTTCTATATTAATGTTTTTCACCAGCAAAAATGAGTTTGATAATATTACATTTTCTATAGTAAACTCTGGTAAAAATTTGGTTACCCACTGATGAAAAAAAAGTTTTTCTACCAAAACTTCGAACGTGCTTGAAAAGATTAAAACTTTTTAAATAATTAAAAAATACTTTGACATTTCTTCTTAATCTTAACTTAATAATAACAAACATTTTTACGAAAAAAAAAAGTTTCTTTTTATTAAGTTTGGGGACATTTTTTTCATGCTATGCTGTTGTTCTAGTGATTTAGTGAAGGCACTTTCCATATTCTGTTGTATTTGTTACATAAAATTTTAAAATTGTTTACAAACTTGTACTTCTTATTTGCTGACAACTGGTGTTTCTATCTGAACGAACGCATCTCTTTTTTGAATGTCAAATGTCTCGATATGTTGCAAATATGTAATACTTGACATTAGCTGTGGTGCAATTTTTAAGTCGAAAGCTTAAATGTCACTTGCTTTTTTTATTGATGTTAAATTGAAATTCATCAAGGAAGGCGCCATTTTCTTTCTGTTGACCCAAGTACTTTCGAATTCCTAGAAGATCATCATCAGGGGTGAATTACAAAGACAAACTTAATGTAACTGTGGTCGTTGTGATGCTGATTTTTGTGAACTTGCTCTGCTATAATTCTTTTAAAAGTAACCGTTGTGGTTACAATGTTTTGTAAACAAGTGTTTCTAAAGTAAAGGGCATAACCTGAGATGGTAAAAAAAATGCAAATGGGTGTTAAAATTTAGTTTTGAAGTGCATTTTAAAACACTGCTACTATATCATAATTAATTTTGTTCAGTGTTGGTTGGTTGCTTTTGATATAGAAGGCCTCTTGAATTTGAAGCAAGTATATAAGTCTACCATTTGTCTATGCTTTGAATGTTGCTGCCACGGTTGCGATGATGCTCCTGTTACATATTTAGAGATTTTTCTTAAAATTCAAAAAAGAATCGGCAAGATCATTTGTCCTAACCTAGCATCTCAGCTTCAGCCACTTTCCCACTGCCTTAACCCTGGAATACTAACCATCAATTAAAGTTACACCACTACTAAGCCATGGGTATATCATATCCGATTTTGAAAATATATCTAAAAAAATATTAAATATAAATTTTTATTTGAAATATTTTACATGCAGGCACTTCAAAATCTTTTGTACTTTGAGTTAACATTAATAAGAATTGAAAAACATATTATTTAGGTAAGAAAATCAGGTACTGTTACGTGTACAGTTGTAACAAAAGAAAAGAAAATGATTTACCAAAACACAGCTAAATCACAAACAGATATTTAATTTACTAAAAACGCAAAATAGATACAAATATACAATGTTGACATTCAAAACAGAAAACATAAATCTACTGGCGAAGTATTACGAAGGAGAAGGGAAGGTCAAGGTCAAGTATTTTTAACACGTTAGGGCTAGGGAAGTAATGAAAGTGCTATTACAGGAAATCCACAAATATGTGTATGTATCGATTAATGTTTAGTTTGGTCAATGAAAATATTCAAAAACTCTACTTACCAATTTAGTTCCAGGAGGTCCTCTTTTGAGTTTTTGTTGGTCGGTAACTTTTTATAGAGATTCTTTCGGTTGGATATAATAATCCACGAATCAAAGCCGGAGTTGATAATGCCAGAAATTTCCTTTTTCAACTGACAACTCTTTTTAAAAAAGCTATTTTTATAGGGGCTAGCACCTAATTAGTATATTTCTCGAATCATCTAGATTTTTCTCGAATCTATCGGAATGATCTAGAACCTTTCAAACGTTCTATTTGTAATTTCTTAATTTTACAACTACTTCATAAATGAAAACTTTTTGTAATAATAAATATAACTTAGTAGAATCCCTTACTATAAATTTTAACCTTTTTGTTGACTTTATTAATATTTTTATCTAGAAATGCATCCTCGTAAGAGTACTGAAAAATTATTTAAATTGTAATTCAAATGGCGTCATTTGCGCTGTGTACTATATACCCATGGTTAGTGTTCTTGGGTTAATGTAACTTTGCTATAAACAATTTCATGGTAATTGTTCTGATGACTTTCCTCTTTGGTATCTAGACTTTATGAAATTACGTTCAATACTAGACCGACAACACGGTTTCATCATTTCACAGTTGCAATGACTAGATGTAACCGTTAGATTTATGCTAAGAGTTTCTTTTCTTGCACTTCTTATTCATGAAAATCTCCTTCAGTCTCATGTTTTCCAGTCAAGTTTGAGCTTCAACGATTTAAATACAATGTCAGTCATTACCTTCTGTCTTAATGACTCCTATTTTTTTATTGTTCCTACTCTTTAATAGTGTTTGCCTTTTTCTTTCAAACTCATCTTAATAGCTTTGGGTAAAATTATATATATATATATATATATATATATATATATATATATATATATATATATATATGCACAAACAATTCTTATGATCAAGATAGCCGTTAAAAAAACTTGATGTATGTTGTGGTGCAGTCAGTCATGTCACTTTCGAGATATGATCACCCAACTGTGTATCATGTATAGCAGTTAACTAACTGATTGTATTTTAATATTTTATTTGTCATTTTCTTATATAATTTTTATTTATTGTTTTAATTATTTTGACTATATTTAATAATATAATATTACTAGTGGTTATATTTTAATATTTTAATTTTTATTAAAAAGTATGATTTACAATTTATTTTTGCCGTAAAAATATCCCATAATATTTAAAACTAAATTTCAATGTTAAATTTCCATGTCATGCTTTTCTAAGAAAGCAGATGAATTGCAATGGACGCTGGTGTCGATCTATGACGTTAACTTTAACTTCCTTTCTTTTTATACTGTTCGTTCTCCTTCCCTTTCTTTTTTTTTCTTTCTCTACTTTCTGTTTATCAATTTTTTATATTTTTCTTTTTCTTTCACTCTTTGGGATTTTTTGAATGAGCGAGGAAATGTTTTTGTACATCTCTGTTACAAATATCTATTCTTGATATGGACACGTGAGTGTCTGTGTAATTATTTTCTGGACTATTTTGAATATTAACTGTTGGATCATTTGGGTCTGACGAGCAGCAAGGTTTGCTGTGAAATACTTATTACCCATGAAATTGTAGAATATCTAAAATTTTTTCTAGATTATATATATATATATATATATATATATATATATATATATACACGTCTGTGTTTGAAAAAAAATCATCAGAAAAAGAATTTTATTAGAAAAGAACCTAATCTGGGTTATCAAGAATTAACAAGTATCACAATTAAGTTTCTGAATTATTGACTTTTATTTTATCACTATTATACAAGAAATTAAATTTAACTAATTTCTTATTATAGAAATTAGATTTTTTAAAGGTTTAAATGCCCCACATTGTTTCAGTGTAACTTTATTTAGAAAAAGGATATATTAAAGAATTCTGATTGTACATTAATCATTGAGGACTGACTCATAGGTCATGACCTTTTCAATGAATTTTTGTCTGAGCCAATTATTTTTTACTCTATATATATTAGTCATCCACATACAAGCCTGTTTCCT
The DNA here is from genome assembly GCA_037127315.1 of Ascarosepion bandense. NCBI lineage: Eukaryota > Metazoa > Mollusca > Cephalopoda > Sepiida > Sepiidae > Ascarosepion > Ascarosepion bandense. The sequence goes on from JBBBDQ010030008.1 coordinate 80,355, forward strand.
TGTATCACAGCTCATCAGTGTGGCTAGACACATCCACTTGCTTCTAGCCAGGATTGAAACCGATTTGGTGTCAGTCAGAGCCCCTACTTCCTGAGCTATGGGTGCAAGAAATGAGAGAGGGGAAATTTTAGCATGTTATACATAAGTGGTGTATACACATGCCAGTCACCGAGAGAACTCAATTCATTACTGAAGAGTAACACATAAAGCACAGAATTGGTAACTGTTTTTAGAATTTTCCTTTCTAGAGAGCTCAATTGTAATAAGAGCATAATATATTAGTCATCCACATACAAGCCTGTTTTACTGTATCTCATCCACTTCCAGCTGGGATCGAATCTCAACTGATTTAGTATCAGTCAAAGATCCTACTCCCTAAGCCATGGTGCATGGAATGTATATATATATATATATATATATATATATATATATATATATATAATTGAATTTGTTTTTTATTAAAATTAATTTAATTTACATTGTGACATGGAAATTTCTGTTTCAAGATACAGTGAAACATAGAAAGCTAAGACAATAATCTTGGAACAAAAATAGATACATTGCAGTGGAGTAAAGCCACGTAGGCAGTTGCTCAATTAGCTGACACTTTCCCAGCAAGATTGAAAAAAGTAAACCTGTATTCCCTAAACATATCACCTATATTTTAAATTTAAAAACTGAATTACATTCTGATTAAGTAAATTAAACATACACATAAATTTTTCTGTCTTCCTCCATATCAACTCTATAGATGACAGGTGTATTATTTTATGCATTCAAATGTAAATTATTTTCCCAACAATAAATCAACATTGCCTGAAGACAAGGAAAAATCTTGAAAAATAGAAATTTCCATGTCATAATGTAAATTAAATTAATTTTAAATAAAAACAAATTTAATTATAATTGTATTTTGCTCTATGATATATGTTATATTGAGCACTTTTTTAAAACAGTAAAAGTCAGAGAACTCAGAATTCTAAAACTGTTGGTTCTCTTTACCTGGATATATATATATATATATATATATATATATATATATATATATATATAAATGTGATTATATATAGTTATACTCTTCTCGAAAACCTTCCTCAAAAACTTTCCAATGAAGGAAAAATTGGTTTTAAAAATCAAAAAAGGAAAGAGCTTAGGACATGAAAGTCTGTCAAAAGTGTTTGGAGAGAAATCAGCATGAAGCTCAAAGAAAAAAAAGAAAAAAAACCTGACATGAGTAACCATCTAACAGAAAACGCTCAATACAAAGGTAGAGCTAACTTAATACAACCTAATGAGCCAGACAAACCTACTTAGGTTTCTCCTATACGAATCATCAGGGAACACTGGCTAAAGAGGTAAAAGAAAAACAACATATAAAAAGGTAACTAAGACAACCCCCCCCCCCACGTGACCAGGAAATCAAAGAAACTACATAATATAAGGGATGGTGGGGTGGGTTAACAATGTTATTACTTTTAATTTTTAATTTTCAGGAGGAAGGGTAAAAGACAAAAACAAAAAGGTACTATACCACGATAGATGGGCCTAATCTCATAGCCAGGGCTTCCTATGCCTGCATTTATTCAGGATTTCAGTCTTAGAATTCAGTAAGTTTGTCGGTTGCTTATACAAAGCTATAGCTAGTTTCTCTTCAGTACATAGCCTACAAAATTCCTGGCCAGTTTTGTATCTAGGACATCTCTTTAGTATCTCCCATTTCAAGATTGGGTCCCTATTTATTTCTTGCTTAATTGTCCATATGTAAGTGGATAATGTTGAACTATGCTTAATCTTTTCATTATTGAAACTACTTATGTTGTTATAATATCTTTTTTTAAACTTATCCTGTGTGGCTCCTATATATATTTTGGGGTCATTATCCACCGTATTCTTATAAATATTAACTTGATAGCCCACGCATTCTTGTTGACATCTACCCTGTAAGGAACAACTATTTTTATTCCTACAATTACAACTCTGTGGGTCAATGCGTGGATTATCGCAAACTTTTTTCTTATTGAGTCCACTAATTATATATATATACTAGCAGTATAGCCCAGCGTTGCTCAGGTGTAATGAAAGCTTTACGACTAATCCATGGTCCTGGAGCTCAGACACTTTGGACGTTGGCATGGAAGACTAAAAAGCAATAGTTGTTTCCAGTTAAAGCGAAACCATAGACTGAAAGAAAAATGAATGGATGTAAATTAAATTTTGATTTCCTGGTATCGATATCAAATAAGTTTTTTTCGTCATAAACTAAATAAGTCCTCTGAGTAAATGGTATCATGGCTGAGACTAAGAACTACAATTATACATACTTAGAGCCAAACCCAAAGCAAAAACTAAAATAAAAGGGCTGAAGAAAATACACGCATACAGGCAGATAAACAGACACACACACACACATCTTGCCTTTTTTATATATATATATATATAATCGATTTTCTGCACTATTGTAAGAACTACAACCTTAACACTTTTGAATATCGTTTCTTATGTCTTTGTCTATGAGTGTATCAAATTTGATTAAAATTGGACCACTCCTTCTATAACTCGATTTTTTTGATTATCGATTTTCGATATTTATCGGGGGTACGTCAACACAAAACCTAGCTAAGAACACTTGCAGACGCTTATAGTACAACTGTGTAAATTTTCAAAAAAATCGGTTCAGCCGTTTCGGAGTCTATAGGTAACAGACACACAAACACACACACATACAAAGTTCCATTTATAAATAAGTTTAGATGTTTTAGGTTAGCAGTTATCTGTTGTGATATGGTTGTCAATATATTATAATAGAAATTTCTTCTTTTGATTGCTTTTGGAAATGAGCTTTGATATTTTCTTTCATTTACATTGTTTGGGAATATTAACTATTTTTATTTTCTGCTCTCAGAAAAGATCATTTGTTTTGAGGTGTTTTGTATGGCAAGATGTTTCTGGTTTTCCTATTTTTCAATTTGTTTCTAAATTCCATATGTAAGTGTTTTGCTATTAGCATATTTTATATTGTTAAAAATTGTCTTGAATGAGTAACTTTTCTATTTCCAGGGACCGTCTTTTATCACAATATATGTTTCAGGTTTTTTTTTTTCATTTAGATCTCTTGGTGTATTATGTTAGCTTGCAGGCAGTAGCAATTTAGTGGGAATTTGAAATTTGTTCTGCAGTTACAGATTCATGTTGAGGGAGTTTATGTATATTGATTTGCTGTTGTATTTTTGCTGATTTACATCAAAATACTCTCCAAAAATTTAAGAAAATTATTTGGAAAGTATAATAGAAAAATAATTCTATTTAATGTACAAAATGTTTTAAAATGAGTAAAATGTAGGAAAATTATATTTTTGTTACCATTTATTCTGATATTAGCCTGAGACTCAAAATGATGTTCCTTAAAATCTTGTGTCAATATCTGTTTCTTAACAAGGCAGTGTATTTCAGAAAATATCCTGTGTATACAAGTTTTGTACATTTTCTAAACAATTAGACAAGATAAGCCCAACATTTATTATCAGCTTTTGAATGAATAACAGCTTAAATCAAGATGCTTTCTGTAGAGTTATGGTTAACAAGTGTTAAGTAAAGAGATAAATAAAACAGGAACAGCAACATCCCCCTTCCACACTGAGCTGAATGATGGTAGTGGGACGGGGACCGATTGACTAACAGTTGGCGAAGAAGTCAAAAAACATAATTATCTATGAATTGAAAATATATAGACCCTTTTGTTTCCTTGGAAGACGCAATCACCTGTGGAATAGAAATTAGAGACCCTTTTACTCACATGACTCGTAAAAAAAGGTGCAAAACTTAAGAGAGAAATATAAAGGATGTCAAACTGCTTGGACGTACAATTTGATCCTTGCTAAAGAGGTGGAACATTGTTGAAAGAAATAAATAATTGATTCTGGCCTGAGAGAAAAGTAAAAGGAAAAAAGAAAGAAACCAGACATACAGAATTTTGGCTTCAGTAACTTCAAATGTGAATATTGTCTTCTATCTGAAGTAATTGTCTTTCAGAAAGATATTTATCTTTTCACTTGAAGCATGATGAAAATCCCATACAAGTAAGAACATTGTTTTATTTGCAATCAGATTTTCAAAGAATATTCAGTAGTCAGATAAGGCTGATCTTTGACATTGTTTTGTTTAGTTTAGTTTAGTTGTTATCTACCCCTCTGGGTCATTTAATGCTAAAGAATTTGTTTGGTTTTTGTTTACTGCTTGTTGATCTTTTGTGAGTCTATTGCTGTCGAGATATAAGTAGAGGTGTTGTGATTTAATGTGTGATGGTTATATGCTATCTTCTTTTGCAACTATATTTTGTTATATAATTTTGTTACTTTTATAAATTCTAAAAGGTCATTTGGGTCAGCTTTGTTGAAGATTTCTTTCAGATTGTTTTCTTGATAGTACCTTAATCGCATTTGTTATCTGATCTGAATGAACATTCAGTGGTCAGATAAGACTGACAACCATAATCTTTTGGAAAGTATATTTCTCAAACATAAGTGTAATATCTTTATATGTATTGCATACACCACATAACACAATACATTCTCTTCCTGTTACCAAATATTACTTGTTAGAATTTTGTGTATATTATAAACTTTTTCCCTTCGTTCTGTTGTTGATGAATCATTCTTTATTTCCTTATTTATTCCTCAACCTGTCATCAATATCAACAATACTACAAACAGAATCTGAGCCAAGCCAGCCAAAATATAATTTATTTTCTTTCTGTTACAATCAAAGTCCAAGTTCATTCCTCTAATACAAAGTCAGGAGCTGGTCAAAAATTCGTAACACAAGCTAATCTATAACTTAAACAAGAAAAAAAAGACTATAACTTACTCACAACATGCAGGAAAAGATGACAATTTCAAATTTAGTCAAATTTGGTCAAAATTCTCATATGTATAATGGGCTGTAAGTCAAAAATCCTTTAATAAAGATAAAATTATTCATCTAAAAAGAAGTGGATAAATCGACAAATAATTTGGTAAAATGAAAAATAATAAAAAATACATTTTGAAGAAATTATCATTTATTTATTCAATTTATATTATTTTTCTTTATTATTCGAAAAATTTTAAACTGAGATTTTTATTTTAATAAAACTGAAATTTAATTTTTTACAGGAAAAGATAATATAATGTGAAAATCAAGAATTAAAATTATTCCAAATATAAAATTTTGTATTAGAACAAAAAAATCTATATACTTCATATATATTTAGAAAAAAAAACTTGCATTTATTTTTTTTTAAAATTTTTGACATTGTGCTTACTCTCGTAGGCGGAAGTGAATTTAACAGGGTTGGATTTCAAATTTTGATTCTGTTAAAACAATATACCCTTGACATTCTTAACAAATAATTTCATTTCAAGGGAAATAACCTAATTTTTAAGCTCAAAAGAATTATGTCCCTTGAACAATAATAACGTTATTATTATTGAGTGAGACACTTATTTTGCGAAGGTGTGATTCAGGTGTACATTATTATACTCACAAATTTGTTTCCTGTGTTCCTGGCACATGAACATTTTTACTTGCCTCATCCAATATTGATATTATATTGAAAAAAAATAAATCTTTGCACTAATCAATTTTTAACCTATCTATTTAAATGGGTTTTCCTAATCTATCTATCTATCTATCTATCTATCTATCTATCTATCTATCTATCTATCTATCTATCTATCTATCTCATTTTTTCATATCTATCTATCTATCTATCTATCTATCTATCTATCTATCTTTTTTACATATCTATCTATCTATCTATCTATCTATCTATCTATCTATCTATCTATCTATCTCATTTTTTCATATCTATCTATCTATCTATCTATCTAGCTAGCTAGCTAGCTATATCTCTGTTCATATCTATCTATCTATCTATCTATCTAGCTAGCTAGCTAGCTAGCTAGCTAGCTATATCTCTGTTCATATCTATCTATCTATCTATCTATCTATCTATCTATCTATCTATCTATCTATCTATCTATCTTTTGCAGTCAGTTGATTTCTATTCTGGTACCTCATTTTGTTCATGCCCCCCTCTCTTTCTCTCTCTCTCTCTAATCACAAAATTTAAAATCTGAATCTCTCAACATTTAATGGGAGTTATTTATTTATTTTGCTCTGAAGTCAATATCATTATTATTATTATTGTTGTTGTTGTTGTTGTTAAGCAAGAAGGTGGCATACCAACAAAAAAGTGATGCGGAAGAACAAAACATTGATTATGCCCCTAATGACACCCAGTCTGATATGGGTATACAAAGCTCATGCATCTCAATCGAATATATGTGTTATAACAGCAGGTTTTGACAAAATCATCCTATAAACTTGCAGTTGGGGTCTAATTAGAAATACCTTCATGTTGAGTAATCCAGTCTGCTTGGATAGTGTCTGATTGAGGATACTCCAAAGTATTTAAGTGTGAATCACAAACTGCCTTGTCTGCCTTGTCCTTTAAACTTTAAAAAGATGGCACCAAGTTATGATGCTTCTCTACTACTCCTGCCCATAGATGCAAAATGCATCCGTCACTCGGGGATATGCTCAACTGGTTAAGGTCAGAAAACCAACAAGCAAATCTGTAATATAGCACAAGATATTTACAGTAGCCTATCTTAATTCTCCAAGACAAAACATGTATGTGTTAACATTTGCAATGAATTAATGTCATGTGGTGTGGTGAAGTAATGGATAATGGTTCAGACTGAGGAATCAAAGAGCTGAGTTCCAATTCCACTCAAATCCATTACATTCACTTATGAGCTAATAACATTGGGAAAGGTATAAATTCATTTCTTCTCTCCCCAGAAGGACAGACTGGGTTCTATAGCCTTGGGTGGCAACTGGTTGAAGTGAAAGAAAACTCTGAATTCCAAACCAGCCTGGAGAAGGTTGGGCTCAGTCAGACTGTCATTCCTAAAGAAACGCCACTTCTATTGTGGCTGCACTACATATGGGTTTCCTTATCACTCTAATGAGTCATGGGATAAAATAAAAATGTCAGAAGACATGAGAACCATGCCTGGTGTAACATCAGGGTGTTTATTATTATTATTACTACTACTATTGCTATTATTCCCTCCCTGAATTTTCACAGTAGCAGGAATTACTAGTTTTACAGATTAAGTGACAATAAGTGTACTTTGTGAGATACTTAACCAATTCAAAGTTAATTAGATCCTCCAGTACTTTCCAAAAAGTGATAAAATGCTAATAGGCTGATAGAAGCATCAGGCATTTCACCTGTGATTTTAAAGACTGGAACTATAGAAGCAACAAGACATTTATTGTAGAATTTCAAGAGAACAGGCAACAGCTCAGGAGCATCTTTCTTAAGGACTATTCCAAGGATAACATCAAGTCTACATGCTTTGTGGGGATTCAGTTTAGAGATGATAGCAGAAACCATGGACGAGAGTTATATGTACTAAATTTAACCTATGAAAATTTCACGGTTTTCTCATTTTGATATTCTGATGAATCTTAATTCTTTTGTTAATGATTGCATTAGCGCATGGCAAATTCTATGACAATTAAATATCCGTAAAAAATTCCCTATTGCATCATTAAATATTTGAACCTAACAAATTTAACAAAATATTGTAATAACAATCATAAATATAAAGTTCTCTCTCTTCTTTGCTCATATCATTCCTCTTTGCTTGCATTCATTCTCTATTATGTTTACGGATTGCTTGTCTCTCTTCTGCTCGTAAACGTTCTCGTCCTCTTTTCTGTCGTTCTCTTGCTGTCTCTTTTCATTGTCTTATTATTTCTTCCATTACAATGATTTTTTCTGAAATATTTTGAATTTACAAAATACATTGAATTTCATTCATTACAGCAAAATGTGGCACACATAGATACCTAGGTAGGTAGGTATTACTATAATATAATACTATAATATAATACTATAATATATTACTATAATAAAATACTATAATATAATACTATAATATAATACTATAATAAAATACTATAATATAATACTATAATATATTACTATAATAAAATACTATAATATAATACTATAATATAATACTATAATAAAATACTATAATATAATACTATAATATAATACTATAATAATATACTATAATAAAATACTATAATATAATATTATAATATATTACTATAATATAATACTATAATATAATACTATAATATAATACTATAATAAAATACTATAATATAATACTATAATATATTACTATAATAAAATACTATAATATAATACTATAATATAATACTATAATAAAATACTATAATATAATACTATAATAAAATACTATAATAAAATACTATAATATAATACTATAATAAAATACTATAATATAATACTTTAATATAATACTATAATAAAATACTATAATAAAATACTATAATATAATATTATAATATATTACTATAATATAATACTATAATATAATACTATAATAAAATACTATAATAAAATACTATAATATAATACTATAATATAATACTCTAATATAACATAAAGACTATGACTTGTTATGTTGTTCACACCAAGAACTGAAGGACCAATTGTATAAAATAAATAAAAATAAACAGATAAAAAGTATTTTTCTTAGTTGAAGGAAAATCAAGATGAAGACAGAAAAGAAAGACTTGAAATTCTTTTTTAAAGCACAAAAATGCTATAAATGGATTAATACTCTCTCTCTCTCTCTCTTATTTATTTTTATAAGAGATGATATATATCTTACAGTAATTCTCCTTTCATTTTATATTTCCTGTTTGACGTTTTCTTTCATTTATCATGTGTGTTTGTGTGTATGCCACCTGGCGTTCTTATGTTTCAATTGATGTGTCTGTGTGCGCGTTCATATCTCTTTCTAGAGTGTTCTATAAGTAGGTACTATGGTATTAATATATGGATAACACTCTCTATAAACTCAGTTCTAAGTGGAAATTCAGAAAAAATCTACACCAGATGAGTTGAGAATAGAATTTGAAGAGAATTTATTAGTAAAACATTCTGCTTTATCAGCTGATGTTAAAATCTCAAATTGTGGAAGTATAGAAAACTTACTCCTATCTAAGATACTGTTACAGAGCTGCCACTAATCATGAGAACAAATAAGAGGCTATATGGTGCCTCATTCTATCAGCAAAGACTTAGCATCTTTGAAGACACGAATACAATTATTAGTAGCAGACACAAATAAGCATCTGTTGTGATTGGAACTCTCATACTGGTACAGCCAGAAGAAGTGATTCTTATGGACTATAGCAGCTGAACAGGCTGGTGTGAATCAACAAAAATATTGTGGTTTCAACTGGTATTTACAAGAATATACAAAGGTATTGGTGTTGGCTTGAACAATTTCTAATAGGAAGGTTAAGAATATCATTCCTAGGTGCTTCTTGAAGAAGGTCACAAAGTAAAACCCAATCAGTACACTGGCAAAAGAAACAAGTCTTGTGAATAGTAGATTCCTTTCTAATAGATGGCTAAAAATAAATAACAATAGTTACTACAGTGTGATCCAAATTTTCAAGAGAACAGAATTCTGATGCTTGACAAGAGGAAGGAGAAAAGGCAAGAAACAAATCAAATAATGAAGCACGTTGGATTAGATTATTATGAGAAATCCATTATTTGACTGAGAGACTAAGCAATGTTGAAATCGAAAGTTTGAATACTGGCAACATTAGTAGTATTAGAACGATTATCCGCTTGACATGATGAACATTACAAATCGGCAAACACAAAAATGCTCGCAGATGAATGGAGAGAGAGAGAGAAAGTCAGTCATTTTTATATAGTCAGAAATGTTGTTTAATATGTTGCAGAAGAAGTTCTATTAATATCACATTGCTGTATAGGTTAAATAAATGCAGAGAGAAAACATATATCCTTATCTTCTTCTTCTTTCTATTTTTCTATATGCATGTCACTGTTTGTTTTCAGACTGTTTATTCTAAGTAAATGATTTTTTTTTATACAGGCTGCGATGGATAAATTGCCGTCTAAATGTATGGCTAGACACTCATAGCCAAAAATACCAGTCTACCAGTGTGGCTAGCTAAGCTCTGTTGCAAATACCTGCTCAGGCCCATTTGTGTTTGTTCAACAAATAGAGAGTCTATATATGGTTTATACTGCAACTATGCTGAGCAAATCTTACTTACAGCTTCTGAGAGAGAGAGATCGCATTATCTGGTGTGATCAAAAGTCTGAACAAGACCAAGACGCTCAAACCATCGGTCACGATGATTTGCAACTTCATGATAGCTCAACTATCGACAGCTCAAAAATAGTTCTGTCTACCCCAATTTTACTCACAAGACAAATCAGAATAGAATAACGATAGTTTACCCATTGCACCCTGTATAAATAAAAAATTCAAGTCAGTCTTTCTGTTGTACCTTATCAAATGCTTTTATATAATCTATGAAAACACAGGTATAGATCTTTCTGCATCGGTAAGACACTCATTCTAACAGCATTTTGATCACAAAGATAGTATTTCTTCTTTCAGTATCTGGAATAAAGCCACATCATTTGTTGCCCTATTTCTGCTATAATTCTGCTGCAAATCCTATTCATTAAAATCCTAAGAACTTTAGTCATGTGGCTCATTAAGCTGATTGTTCAATGGTATGAGTTTGAATGCATTTAAACATGGATTCTTTGGCATTTCTATGAAGATGAATCAGCTAAGATCTTCTCATATTTCTCCATTTGTATAATTCATTTATTATTTTTGTCATCTTACAAATCACTAAATCATCTAAGATGGATATAAAATTACAATTCCGTTTGGTCCTGTTGTTTTGTTTCTGTTCATTTTGTTCAGCGTTAATATTATATTAGATTTTAATGCTACATGTCTTTCCTTATTTTTATGTATTGTAGTTTTCTCTCTTTTGTTGCATTCATTTTCACACCATTATCCAAGAGAAAAGCATAAATTGATCTTTACTTTTCCTGGCTATGGATTAAATAACTTGATAGACTGGGATTTCTAGCCTTAGATGACAGACAATTTAGAAAGAAAATGTTGAATTTAGAAACATCAGAAAGATAACATGAGACCACTTCTCTATGTTTCCCAAGCAGGCATGGCAATTCACACATAATAAAAAAAATGAATCTTGAAGAAGACAATGGGAAACCACTTCACTATCTTTCCTAAGAAGGCATGACAATTCACAGATAATAAAGAAAAGGAATCTCTTGATTGTTTATGATTTGAATAAAAACAGCATTAAAAAAAAATAAATTTGGAGGTAAAATTTGAGCTTGTTTTAGCACTGCCCACTGACATTACAGCTACTCCAGCATTCTATAAATTCACTATTTCTTTACTTAGTTTCAGTTATTTTCTGTACTAACAAACTAAATATTTTTGGCAGTGGAGGAAAAACATTTGATAATTAAACACAAATCCTTTCAAGTAGGCAGAAATGAATATATGACTTATTTATGAAAAAGGACATGTATATGTGTATAGTTTTGATTAACTACCTCGGTACAAATGGAAAATGAATTGATTGAGTGATTCATTCATTTTCTGTCAGGATACAGAAGTCACTTATCTCCCTTTAGTGGAATCATGTGGATTCCATGATTGTCCATACAGTGACAATAGCAACAATCAAATTCAGTTTGAGTACAGCAACCACCACATGAGGTTGTTTTCTTTTAATCTGAACCGAAAGGGCTAAGAATGAGGCTAAATCTATCTCCCACAGAAGCGTATAAGCATATGGTGCTGTTTCTTTTAGAAATATATCTTTCTTAAATATAGAATGAAATTCCAGCTTGCAGTCTTCAATTTGGAAAAACACAAGATTCACTTTTTCCCATTTGTGGAATATTTCTTTGCCTAAGATATAGATGAATCTGACCTGTTTAAATATGGAGTTCTAAAAATGACTTCTCAAGATACAAGAGTATCTCCATATTCTATGTAGAATATTCTTTTTGTTTCTCCTGACACTTTGCTTCACTGTGATATATTATTCTCTGCATGAGACATGTGTAATTATAATTCCTTTCAGCCATTGCATTCTGTCTGTGTTATTATATCATTGATATAATAATGCCCATAACAGAAGAAATATAATGGGAGAATAAATCATTTTTTCCAAGTTCTCTCTTGTTACTGTGGTGACCACGGTGCAATATTATTTACCTGACATATGGTATCACTCATTAAATGTTGAACATTATGTATTATTATTTTACTTCCATTAAACCCTTTGCAGGTTATTTAAAGACATTAATTTTATTTTTAGTATAATTTTTTTTTGTGATGATAATGGCTTAGTGATATCAGGTCGGTGCAAAAGTTTTTGCCGGTTTGTAAAAGGTGCATTTTAAATCATTGTAATTTATTTTATGCATATTGTTATTACTTAACATATCACCATGATTAATTTATAACTTTTTCTTTCAGATTATTAAAGCATTATTCATATTTTTCTGCAATATTCTCACCCATGTTCTTTCCATCTAAAGAATACATTAGGCATGCTCTACTCTATGAAGTTTCACAGAGGTTCCAATGCAAATGCATCAGCACGATCTATTCAGGATGCTTATGGAATTGATACAGTGAAAGAAAGAAGTTGAAGGTGGTGGTTTTCCTGTTTTTGGAAAGGAAATTTCAGCTTGAAAGGAAATTTCAGCTAGAGGTGGTTGCTCCAAAAAACTTGATTCAGATGTGTTTGGTGATTGTATGGGAACCAAATCGAATTGAGCATGTACACAAAAATGGAAATGGATGTTATACTGGATCACTTTAACCTATACATATGTAGATCCAAAGAGAACTAGAAATCCTATATTGGTTGATGCAATTTTAACAAAATAAGATATGTAGATGATACTGTGTTGATGGCAGATACAGAAAGGAAACTACAGAAACTTCAAGACAAGGTAGAAAAGAAAAGCAGGAAAAAAGGACTAACCATCAATTGTAAGAAGACAGAATGTAGGGTCATTAGAAAAAGCAATAACCAATGATGCAAGCTACAAATTGAAGGTAACAAAATCAAGCAAGTACAGAAACTTAAATATCGAAGAAGTGTTTTGACACAAAGTAGAAAATGTGATATAAAAATCCAAAAGAGAATCAAATAATGAAAGATGCCTTCCAAAAGTTAAACAAAGTCTCAAGAAATGGAAAACTTTACTCATAAGCAAAGAAAAGACTGTTTACTACTACGTAATGGTATACATATAGTATAGGTATTTACCTATGACCCCCTACTAGGACAGGATGCAAAACAAGGTCAGTTATTTAATGTGGGGACCTGAGCATGTACACTTGAAAAATTGCCCAGCCACCACAACCATTGATTGCGCTGGCCTCAGTGATGACCAGCAAACAATTCCTCTAGTACAATGGGGTGCTGCAGCCTCAGGCATCTGTTCCCCAGGATTGGGCAGCATTAAGTATTTTATTTTTCTCAGCTGCCTGTCTGTCCTCAGGCAGAGACAACTCCTAGTCGAAGACAGAGACGCAACTGATGATCAGAAATGATGATTCCCACCCAGCAGGTGCCAGGCAAACATGATTTCATCACAGATGAAGAAGAGACGACTTGCTGCAACAGAGATTTAGCATGTGAACAACAATGAAGAAAACACTAAGCAAAATGCACATTAATACTTTGAATCAGAAAGACATAGTTTTCTGGAACATATGAGAACAGAGGGCTTGGAGAAATTGACACACTTTGAAAGTAAAAGCAACAGAGAGACAGCATATAATCTAGCTTGTGTAAGTAGATGGTAGAATATGGACTGGATTGGATACAAAAAAAAAATTGGTAAGAGCTTCAAAGGATAAAAAATTTGGGATCAGACACATCGTGAAATGCCAAGTGATCTCAGTTCTTGCTTGATCAAACTGTTTATGAACAATAAAGCCACTAAGATGCAAGAGATTTTTGGAGTGTAAGAAAATCTGAGAAAAAACATTATTAAGAAGAAAGGACAATAAAAAAATGGGAATTGAGAAGAAAGAAGATAAGGATTAACACTGTATTTAAATTTTTGAAGGTCAAAGTTGGCAAATTTAGAAACCTATGTACTGAAAGGGAGTTCCGTAGGCGAGAAGTGTGAAAGAATAAACTGTTAGCAAAGAACATACAGTTGTATGTTGCAATTTCAGCTGTAAAATGGTGAAACCTAGCTACCAATTTATTTATTTATTTATTTATTTATTTTTTTTTAATCGTATCACCCCGAGCAAGGCGGTAACATCACTGATGTGCAGCGGGCTATGTAATAGTGAAAAGATTTGAAAAGAGAAAGCCGGAAACCACATCCTAAACAGGGAACAAGGGATGAGCCTCTTAACCTGTTCAATAGACGTGGGTGGAGTGTGAACCGGGCAATAGATAGATCTATCTACTCCAATACGGCCATTAAAGTCAAGGTGTCAAAGATGAAAACTCACTAGAACAATTACCATATTTTATAGAATTTATATATTTTATAGAAAAGGCACAGGAAGATATATTATAGCAGTGGGGAAAGTCACTGTAGCCAAGATGCTACGTCAGAACTGATAACATTGCAGGTTCTGCTTTGGATTTTATCAAGTGTCTATAAATACACTGCAGAAGCACTAGACCAGATTTTATTCTACAAATAAAAATAATTCCCCCAAAAAATGATTTACTTAATATACTTGTGTATAAGCTGGCTTCATATTTAGTGTGACTTCTGAATTTTTAGCATGAATTTTAACCCATCCAGAAAAATTTACCTGTGTATAGTGTAACTGGTCATCAAAAATGTATGATTTGTAACCTCTTTAAAAAATTTTCATTAAAAAAATGTGACTGGTCATTATTAACACAATTTAAAACTACTAAATATAATTCCTGAATATAAGCTCGGCAGATGAGCAATGACAGAAAGCAAAACAAGTGTTTCATTTTTTAAAAATATCCCTAAAATTTATTAATTCATTTAAATAATTTTTCTCTTCAATTAAATATGCCCTGAAGAAAGAAAATAATAAAAACTTCAGATTTCCACACTTTTATGAAAATAATGTCCTTATTTTCTGGATTTCTCTTAATTTTTTATTTCCTCCAAATGGAATATTCCAGTAAACAAAGGCTGAAAAACACTTTGATATTTGTTTTATTGGCTGTTACCCCCAAATCTAAAATATATACATCAAATGATTTTGTGGATTCTGGGTAATTTTGCAAAGAGAAAAACCATGTCCTACAACCATTTGTACTGTTATTTCAACTCTCAATGTCACATGACATGGTGATTTGCTTTTTCATTGGTTGAAAATGAATACTGATCTGAGGAGCACTAAAAATTTATAAAATTAGCAGATATACAAGAAATATATTTGTCTCCTGTTTCTTCTAAAACTGCTTGGTTGCATCAAATATAAACCTGTGCATAAATTACAGCTTTTATACGAGGTCCATTGCTTTTTAAGAGACATTAAGAGCTGCTGATAGATACTAACAAATTTTACTAGACAGATATAAACAAATTGAGATAGATAGATAGATAGATAGATAGATAGATAGATAGATAGATAAACAAACAAACAAACAAACTAAGATAGACAGATAGATATATAAGAGTAAGTAATGTACAATAAACAAACAGGTATAGATAGATAAATAAGAAGATGGATTAATAAGTAATGCCTTCTACTGAATCATGTAATAGTGAAGGCAGGAAAATGTTTGAATATATATTTTATATTTTGTAATAAATAAAATTGTACTCAAACTCAGCATCTGATTGGTGTGTGTTAGTCTTGGGTACTAATGTGTGTTAGTTTCAAGTACTACTGTCCCGGTTATATTTAAAACTGTAATCAGCAAAATAATTTTTTGTACTGAAAGAAGAAGCTTTTCATTTGCATCACAACAATGCAAGGTCACATTGTAGTCAACAAATGGCACAAGCAGTATGAAGCCTGATTTGATAGAACCCTGCCTCATCACTGAAATTAAAAGAAGTATTGAAAGGTCAACATTTTTCATCTGATGTTGTGCACAAGTGGGTAAAAGTAAACTAGACAGTATACAAAATTGGTTTGAATATTTGAAAAAATGGCTTAGCCCCATATACTGGCTTTGTTAAAAGAATAAACTTGTAATTTTGAAAGTAAATAAATTTACTTTATTTAATATCAGTTTTTTATCTGAAACTTGTTTTATGGAACTGCTTTTTGATTCTTTTTTCTTTTAAAACTTCCTTAAAGGCTGTATGTTCTGTTCATGGTTTTTTAAACATAGAAATTTTGAGAAAGAAGAAAGGTTAAACACATTCAAAATAATATGTACTACCCACGAGTTTGCGAAGGGTGTGGCAATGTTTTGTGAACATCTTATCAATATTTTCTTATTTCTACCTGCATTTTGTCATCTAGGAGTTTTTTTTTCCCCCCAAAACTGTGAATTTGTTTTGTTCATGCTAAGTCTTGAAAAAATCATGATAGAATTCACTATTTTTCATCCATAATTTTTAATGGATTGACAACTCGACACAGTAGAAAGAGGTCAACCCAAAATGAAAATAAGCAGTCAACTCACTATAAACTTCTCCACATTATTCTTATTAAAGCTCTATCTCTATATCAAATAGGGCACTTTATGACAAAAAGCCTGCTTGCCAAAAATGCCTTTCTACTAATAAACTGCTGAAAAAAACAGCCATCTTGGCACTAAGCATTATCAAAACTAAATATATATATACATATATATATAACATAGTGATGATCCACGTATACTGTCTTAACATGTATAGGAATATATATATATATATATGGCTAAGACAAAGATGCACTGAAAGAGCTATGATCTATGAGTTAGTCTCCAATGATTACTATACCATCAGGCTACTTCAATTATATCCACTTTTCTAAGTAAATTAGTAATGAAACAATGTAGAACATTAAACCATTAAAAATGGTCTGAAATGTTAAATTTAACTTATGACAAGAGCCACATTTACCTGTCCGTCACAATTTCTTGTCTTAATCTATCTTTGTTTCTTTGTCTCAGTTAATAATAAATAAAAGAGCAGCGTCCATAAGTCCATCACAATTTTATATCTTAATCTACACTATAACAAGAGCCATGTCCTTCCGTCCATCACAATTTCATATCTTAATTTATACTATAATAAAAGCTGTATCCATCCATCCATCACACGATTCAACCAGTAATAAAAAAAGCAGCATTTCCTTTACTAATAAGATATAAAGTATTTCTTTCAGTAATAATTGAATTTAAACTAAAACTTAAACATAAAATTGAAAAGTAAAATCTTAGATGTTAAATTAATAGGTGGAATATTTTTAAGCCAGAGAGTATACGCTTTGTGCCTCTGGGTCAAGGGGGATACTTGTTTCTATAGTAATAGTGATAAAGTGAAAGTCAGGCAATTTTTTTACATTTTGTCATTAATTTTCCTAACATAGATAGATAGATAGATAGATAGATAGATAGATAGATAGATAGATATGAACTTAGACAAAGAAACAAAGATAGATTGATAAGTAGACATGAACAACTGAGATAGATTGGCAGATAGCTAACTAGATATGAACAGGCTGAGATAGATAGATAGATAGATAGATAGATAGATAGATAGATAGATAGATAGGCAGGCAGGCAGGCTAAAGAACTTGTATAAATGGATAAAAAAGAACAATATTTTAATGGCTTCTGATGCACTGAAGCTAAAATTACTGATAGAAGATTCGGAACAAAATCCACTCAGGAATTTTTCAGAAAAACTTGTAAGCCTCAAAAAGACTTTCAATGACAAATTTAAATTGCTGACTGATGGGAAATACTCTCTAAGACTTTCTGTCTTTATTGTATAAAGTGCATTCATGTGCATATTCATGTGTTGGCATGTATTTGCATGTGAGTGTGTATGAGTGCACATGTGTTTCTGTATGTGCAAAAAAAGATAGCATTTCATGTGTTCAAATGTAGCAGATTAATAATTGTTCTGAAAAATACTACCCTAAAAACAAATCCGTGTTTCAAGAGGAGATTTTATGCAAATTTGAACTAAAGAGTTTTCACTTAACCAGATTCTTTTGGATTTAAATCTTTTGGATTTAAATTTGGAATTTTTGTAAAAAAATAAATAAAATAAAAAGTGGAATTATTTTTTCTTTATTTTCTTTAGCTAACCACAGTCCTCTCAATTTATGCAATGTCTACTTTTGCAAGAATAAAGTGAAGAAAAGTCAAAAGAATTTGAATAAAAAAACAATAGCTAATAAAAACAGTGACAGACATTGCCTCAAATTCTGAGATGAGACATTCCCATTATTCTATAAGCCATTTGCATTAGTATCTTTATTCTTGTTGTTTTTATCACAATTTTTTCATCAGTGTCTGTTTCAACCTTTCCCTGCTGATTCTATTTTTTCTCTTTTAAAAATGATTCCATTTTTGAGTGATAATAAGGAATTTTTCAGTGCACATTGTAGCACAAGGTCAAGGTTTAAAGTGGGTTTACCATCAATACTATAGAAAAATTGCCCAAGACCCCTTGACACTTTCCATTTCTGTACTGGGCAATAAACCTAACCCCCTCCCAAAGCAGAGGTACTGCCTGAAGGGAAAACTCCTGAATGCATGAGCTTAATAATAAGGCCAGTATCAATTTGAAGGATAAAAAGTTATGGAGAGAAAATGGTTTCTAAATATTTCTACATAAAGTATTGTGATAGCTGATAATTTTCTGTCATAAACAGAAACAAAAGAAATTGGAGAAGTTTTGAAAGAAACCATTGTAGAATTTCAAATAAAGCAAATAAAAATTTTATCCTCAGAAATTAAAACTTGGATGGGGAGAGAAATTTCACTGCTTCTTATCAATTGATTGACAAAAGCAAAAATCAAAGATGAAAGCACTACCCACAATGATTCTCCAATATGATGAAAATTAAAATTAAAAAGACTAAAAATTATTTCTTCCCAGAAATGATATGGGATATATAGATTTGCAAAACAAATTGCACACACCCATATACATTTTAATTCATTTATTTGAACATTATTTTTAATAGATGCTTGTATTTAAGCAGACACCATATTTTTAATTAAACAGTATATTTTATATGTGTAACTCTACTCCCCTGAATATTTTTTGAGAAATTTTGTTAGAAAATATATCTTTTGGCAGGATTCAAAGCTGTAACCCCGAACAATATAGGGGAAGCGATCAATTGATCTCTTGACTACAAAGGTGATTCAAGCCTTATAAACAAAATTTTTGATTTCTTGTAAATATCCATCTCTGCTTTGAAAGCATATCTTAATGTAAACAAGAGTTATATATATATATATATATAGATATATATTAAAGAAAACCAATAACTGTTGGTGGAATGAACAGACAGCTGTCCAAAACCTAAACTCTTATCTAGACGGTCTCAAATAGCCTCAAGTAGTCTTAAATAAAGATGACAATAATGAAAAAGAAATAGAAAAAGCCTAAAAGCAGATCTCAGACTTAACATGGAGGCTTACATCAAGTGTCTTGAGGAGATAGTGCTGCTCTGGGTCAAGAGGGTGGAAGACCCTATGTCTGGCAACAGGATTCTGCACTATGCCACACAAGCAAGAGCCAATTTCTGCAATCACATCACCTCTTGCATCTGGCCACCTAACTCCTCAGACTGTAACCCCCTTGATTATTATATGGGGGGGGGGGCATTTTTACTAAATGAGCGCTCAGCAGTTTTGAACTGAACTGCCAGACTATTCACACATCAGTCAAGTGCCATATGTGATACATGCTTTGGGTGATCATGTCTCAAAAGAGGCATGACTAACTGGGCAGAAGATTATCCTGCAGTAAATTGTCATTGCTTTCTGGGGTAGACTGATTGCCAGCCAAAGCTATTGAACCCAATCTGTCCTGTTATTTAACCAATAACTAGAGGGAAGAGATGGATTAATACCTTTCCCGAGGGTATTTGTGCATAAGTGAATGCAGGAATTTGACTGGAATTCAAACTTGGCATTCCGACTTGTCATTCCAAGTCGATATCCACTGCACCACAACACGCATCCTATCCCCACATATTTATAATGGTAAGGACTTGTGTAGAAAAAAGCACACTTTTGAAAAGAAACATGGTGCAATGTGTACAACAAAGTTTCTAAACAGTCTTCCTCAGGTTTTGAAATCAGATTTTTCCATCTCCTAAAGTGGTTACCAACAAAGCCAAGTGAGGCCAGTCTGCCTTGCTATATAATTCATAGCTGGGTGGAGAAGAGATGGTTTCATACCTTATTCAAGGGTATTTGCATGAAAGTGGATATATATATATATATATATATATATATATATATATATATATATATATATGGAATATGGTTAGGTTTTGAAGGCTGTCACAATGCATTTAGTAAAATAAAGGAAGGTAAATAATTTGTTGGATATCACCTATTTATTAATATTTCAAGATTAAAATCTCATCTTCAGAATGTTAGGGCGATTGTGTTTGAGTCCGAGACTTTGAGATTTTCCTTTCGACAAATAGTCCTCCTGGCTGCTGCTGCTCTGTGTGTGTGTGTGTGTGTGTGTGTGTGTGTGTGTGTGTGTGTGTGTTTTAAGTTTTTATTTTGTAATCTTTTCTAATGAGCATCATGGTGTAATGAAAAATGTCACAAACTTACTGAAAGTGAAGTTTCATCGTCAAATAGTTGATGTTGTTATTAAGATGAAAGATTACGCAGAACTCATGCAGGCAGTCCAGTGATTGTTTGTGGCTTGGTAATTGAGGCATGCCGGGAAGTGGGAGCTCTTGATAGTTTTGGGCACTGTGTTGCTTTTGAGACATCGTTTTACAAAGTTGTTTTGGCATTCTATCTTAGCACGTTTCTCGGACATTTCAAATATCCCCCTGATGGTTACAAATTCATCCTGGCTCAGGTGTAAGGTTAGGAACGTGTTGTAATTTGCTTGAAGCATTGTGTATATTAGGAATATATAATTAGGTTTTGAAGGCTATCACAATGCGTTTAGTAAAATAAAGGAAGGTAAATAATTTGTTGGATATCACCTATTTATTATACATTAATATTTCGAGATTAAAATCTCATCTTCAGAATGTTAGGGCTATCATGTTTGAGTCTGAGACTAAGAGACTTTCCTTTCCACAAATGGTCATCCTGGCTGCTGCTGCTGTTGGTGTGTGTGTGTGTGTGTGTGTGTGTGTGTGTGTGTGTGTGTGTGTGTGTGTGTTTATGGTGTGTATATGTATGACTGATAGTTGGGATTTTTATGGTCTGATGGTATCAGTCTGCTTTGATATGTCCTTTATCTAAGTGTGTGTTGGCCTGACCATTAGTTTGACCCCTGCCAAAGTGGAAGAGGGTGTGTGTGTGTGTGTGTGTGCGTGCATGTGTGTGCTTATATATATATATATATATAAGTGGACATTAAAGTCAGCAACCATAGGTGTTAGTTTGTTTCATGTTAAATGCAATCATAAGGCCATATGCATTGTATTTTTGCTTAACTTTTTAAATATTACATGTCAGTAACATATTGTAGATAGTCTATTGTATAATTCTTATTTTTGTGGGCATGGTTTGATAATTTGTTTATTATTTACTTAGTTTATTTACTTATTTATTTGTTTGGAGTAATTTTTTTATTTGTTTTTGTTTATTCATTTGTTTGTTTTCAGTTTTTGATTTTTAAATAATGTAGTTAAAAAATTGTTTTTGTGCCTGCATTTTAAGATTAATTTGTATTGTTTATTTATTAATTTGTTTTGGTTTATCTGGGAAGGTAATTATACCTGTCTTTTTGTCCAATTAGATTTTACAGTTTTTGGATTGATTGTTATAGGCTGATGTTCTTTTCCTTATTTTCCATGATATTTTTCGTGTCATTTGTTTTTTGTTTTTAATCTCCTAGATATGTTTAGAAAGTATTCTGCTGCTTATGTATTTGCTAAATGTAAAGGTTGTTTTGTGAGAGTAGTTTTTTCTTTCGAGAGTCCTTCAGTTACTCCTACGTATATTTTTCTTTATCTGCTGATTTTACATTGGCTATCTACATTACATTGTTCTGTGAGCAATTGCTGTTTAAAGGATATTCGGTCTTTATTCTGTAGTTACACATGTGTTTAATTAGTTCAGATGGTTTGTTGATTATTTTCCTGTGGTGCTTTTTGATTATTTGTATCCTGTTCTTGGTGCAACTGTAGCTGATTTTTACTGTGTTTTTGTTGAATACCTTGTAGAGAGTGCTTGATGCGGGGAAATGTTTGTGTATGAGTTTAATGAATGTTTTTCTTACATTTGTTTTTACGTTTTTGTTGTACAGTGGGTTGAAACATAAGTTTCTCTTCCTGTTGGCTTTTTTTCGTGGTGTGTATATTAGTGTTGCCAAAATCTCCTAATCTTTTAGGGATGTTTCCTAATTTTTCTTAGTGTTATTGAATATGGTTTCATTGGACGAATATATATATATATATTGTTATGACCACAGACCCACACCACCATTGTGGTAGTAGTAGAAGACGGGACCACAACATATAAACAGAATAATGAAATTATAATTTTGCCAAACGAGGTTTCTCTCTCAATTAGTTGAACACTGCTGAACTAAATGAAATTGCTTTCAAATGGTGACAGTCAAGCGAAGCCAAATATATATTTATAACAAGTAACAGACTTTATTTGTAAAAATATGCAAAATGGATTTACACTAACGAGGATCTTAAATTGTAGAGATTGAGACAAATCAAAGCATAAAGAAAACAATATTTCCAAAGGAAATGACTTGGGGGATGGATCTATCTTATTAAGTAAATTAAGATTGTCTTAGTAAATGGTTTAAATTTCATTGGCATGCATTTACAGGAAGGAAACATGTATATATAAAAAAATACATCAAAGGATTAATGAACGACTTATCTGTTAATAGAAAAGAATATTTCTTTTCACTTATTTTCACTGTCTCAGGTTTTCAGATTTCTTTTATAGTTCCTTTTTTTTATCTTTTATACTTCCCTTTCTTTTTCTTTGCTATGTTACTTAAATGTTCTTTTTCTTTTCTTCTTGTCTAGTGGGTAAGATGTGTTGGAATTTATCTTCCTTTTCTTCCTGTCCTTTTCTCTTTTCTAGGGGTTGAAGATAGATCCTGGGTGAAGTTTTATTTGAGCCATAAATACTAGTAATTGTACTGGAACTTTCTGGACATTATAGTAAAATTACCAACAATATATGATCTATGATCAATAAAATATACAGATATTTTATAGATCATAGTTCATGTATTGTTGGTAATTTTACTATAAAATGTAGGTTTTGCATTGGCTGTCATTTTCTTGTAAAAATGTATTGTTGGTTATTTTATTATAAAAATGCAGTCTTGGTTTTTGTTTAGAGGTTCACTATTTTCCCATAATTGGGACCCTAACAGGTGCTACCACCCAGATTAAAGTGAACCTAGAAATAACAGCAATTATTGTTCCACACTCCTTAAAATTTCCAATCTTCTGATCGATTTAGTTATTAGTTTATCGTCATATCCAGAGCAAGAGATGTTCAGATACATATATGAAGTTTGAGTAATTTGAAAGTTATTAAGTGGCTGCTAAGGTAGGTTATTTTTTGTTAACATTAAATGGTTGGTTGCTTTACAGCAGACCTCACAGTTTGGGCATCAAAAGCTTCCATCCTATAAATCATTGAGTTTATTTAAACAAGTGACTTGTGGCTGCAAAATATATTCAAATCTTAATCAACATATGAGATAAAATCAATAAGACAAGTTTTATGGCTACTGAGGGAAACAACTGTGAAGAAAAACAAATATGAAGTGATGGTAATTAACAGAGAGCGAGAAAATAACACTTTTTCTAATATCACTTGTTTGACAAATTTATCTTGAAAAAAAATGGGACAAATAACAGCACAATGGTTAAAGCACTCGCCCAAAAGATACAAAGCATACAGTTCAATTCCTACCTCTTTATTAAAAATTAACAGAAGATGATGGAATTTTAACATTTGCATCAGTATCAATAACACTTGCATTAATTCCTGACCACTGACAATCCCTCTAACCTCAATGTATGACATTCCATCAGAGTGCTCATTACTAAAATACTAAAATCTATTTTTTTAAATATTGTTTATATAAAAGTGAATGAAATGTTTGTTATATTTCTTTTTGTAATCTTATACTTAATATCAAATGGTACAAATATCCAATAGACAATTACTTTAGTCTATGAATTTATATTCAAGCATTAGTTCTATGTTCATATACACAGAAAATGCCATGTGTTTGCTGTTAAATTATTTTTAATTATCTTATCATATAATTTTTGATTTAAGTGTTAATTTTGATTTGTTCTTTTCTTTGAGGAGATTTGTCACCAGTGCATATGTGTGGTAGGATTTTCTTTACTGGAAACTTTGGAATAAAACAAACTGATTCAAGGGTATAAACTGAATAATATATTTTTATTTATTTTCTTTAGCGTGAGTACTGTGTAGTGAAATGTTCGTTTACAAGGTGGGTATTAGTAGTAACTTATAGAAAGGTCAGTAGTTTAGTTTTGAAGTCAGACTGACGATTGGGTAGTAATAATATTAGAAATAGGTCAATGACAATGTCCTGTGTTTTTGTCAACCCTAAGCAGGGCAGAAATGTCATACTACTTCTTCATGCATCATGCATGGCTGATTTCTCCATGGTAGCATTTTTTTGTTGTCACTCTTGCTGTCTTATACTAGTTCAGAGATGTCAGGCTCCAAGATTCTGTCAGAAATTTTAATTCCAGCTAACATCAAAAGTCTCTTTGTGTTCATTTTTTTTTATTGGACAAAATTATTGTATTTTCTGGTATTGTGGCCGCCAATGATGAACTCCAGCAAAGCTTTTATCTCTCTCATAACGGCTTCGCTGTACAGGTTGGAAAGATCTGGTGAAAAAACACATCTTTGTCTTACGCTCCTTTCTATTTTTGCATACCTGCTGAGTTCACTTCCTTTCTGTATACAAGCAATTCGCTGTCTATATAGACTCTTGATTGTCCTAATGTCTTTTCCAAAACTCTCGAGGTTGTCAAGCATATCAATCATGTCTTTGTGTCGTACTTTCTCAAACACCTTTGCATAGTCTATAAAGCACAGATAAATGTCCTGCATTTTTATTACTTGTTCAGATAGCATTCTGTACATAGATATCGCATTCCTCGTTCCAATATCTTTAATGAAGCCACACTGTTCTTGTGCTATCTCTAGGCTGATTCTACTGCATGCTCTGTTCATCAGAATCTGGATGATGAGTTTTGTTATGTGGCTCAATAAATTGATTGTTCGACAAAGTGCACATTCCTTTGCACCTAGCTTCTTAAAAAAACAACAACAAAACATCAATAATAAATAACACAAGGCTAGAATTGTTGTATTTAACTTTAGAATTTATTTCACTCTGATACTCTATTCTCTGGTATTGTTTAATGGAAGCCCTTGTTCAATATGTAGAACTCACATTCTTCCTGTGACATCATTAAAAATGTTATTTTAGAAGACACACATGTTTGAGTAGATGTTCTGTTGATTTATTTATATTCATCTACCAACCTGAATATTCAAGAAATCCTTTCAAAGGAAAATATGCACGGGATTTGAACCTGTGTCCTCCTTTACAAGATAAGCCATTTTTAGATCCAACATGCTCTAGGCCATAATTAGATAAAAAAAAGCTCTAGCTATAGTGTGTGTCACCAATCAAACAAAAGTTTATAAGATTAATACAAAATGAACCATGCACCTGGCTTCTTTGGACAGGTATAAAATTGAGTGCAAATCCTATTCCAGAATAATACTACAGGAAGCTGTGATGTCAATGCTCCCAATATATCTACAAGAGAAATGAGAATTTTAATATTTAGTGCATAGCACATAACACTATGTCCAGATATCATTCATTATTGAATGTTAAAGGTGATAATTTCCAATAATATCCAATGAGTTTCTATAAATATGGTGTCACTATATATGTATTCATTTTACTGAATGAAAGTTTTCTTAAGTTCTTCTTATTTTAATAAATAATCGCAATACATTACTCTATTAACATAATTTCTAGTAGGTGA
Organism: Ascarosepion bandense; assembly: GCA_037127315.1. NCBI lineage: Eukaryota > Metazoa > Mollusca > Cephalopoda > Sepiida > Sepiidae > Ascarosepion > Ascarosepion bandense. Next base: position 106,520 of record JBBBDQ010030008.1, read on the forward strand.
CCTCCCCAGGGCTCTATTCTTGGGTCTACGCTATTCCTAATTTTCACCAATGAACTTCCTGATACCTTCAACTCTCGACTCAACTCATCTATTCTGACAACACAACTATTTACTCATGTAAATATTTGTGTTAATAGTAAGTCTGATCTTTTCTATAAACTCATATTAGCAGCTGATCTCAAAAGTGACTTAAAATCTGTTGTTAACTCAGGCAAAAAATGGTTTGTTAACCTTAATGCCTCCAAAATGAAACTGTCTCCTATTAATTATCTGGAAGAACACTTCCTGCCTTGTTGATGGCTGATGCTAACCTCTAGGAAAGTGATTCAATTCACCTTCTTTGGCTAATGTTTTTGACTGACATGAAGTAGAAAGATCTTTTTGAATCAATATGCCAAATCTACTGATAGAAAAGTTGGTTCACTGTTTCATGTGAGGCAATTTTATAATTCTAACATTCATCCGTGGTTCAAAATATTGCTGCCACATATAGACTAGTGCTCCTGCTAATTTTTTAGAGTTTCTTGATGAAATCCAAAGAATAATCTTCATTGTCCTGACCAGACATCTTGGCTTCATCCACTTTCCCACCACTATAATATTGTCCTTGTGCTTTTTCTATGAATACTTTCATGACATTTGTTCTGATGAACTTTGTTCTATGGTAGCTAGATTTTATGAATTACATTTGGAAACTAGGTCTCATCAATTCACAGATGAATTGTCTAGATGTAACTCTAAATTCTTTACTTTTTTGCTAACAGTTTGTTTTCTCGCACTTGTCACCTGTGGAATTCTCTTCTAGCTTCTTGTTTTACAGCCAACTTTGATCTTCAACAATTTAAATTTAATTTCAAACACTGCCTACTATCTTCTTCATTCCTCTTCTTTTATTGTTATTTCTTTAATAGACTTTTCCTTTTTCATATTCTTTCACATTCAGTAACTCCATGTGCTATAGTAGTTTTATTGATTTACTTGGGACGAAATGATAAAAAAATATCTTTTTGCTGTGTCACTAAATATGTAATCATTATATTTATTAAATCCGACTTCTGTTAACATGGGTTTCATAAACAACTAGTGCAGTTTTGATTTTAAATGTTCCTATAATTTTGTATATCATTATCTCTTGTTTTCTTACATAATTATCTCTTGTTTGTGTATTAGTTAAATGGTTGGTTTTAAGTTTTGGAAATGTTTTAATTGATGGTTTTCACAAATACTTTATTGTTTGATCCATTTATCTTCAAATTATTCTTGCTAGTGATTACTAAATGTTTACTTCTATTGATATCCTTAGCATCTCCTAATAAAGTTCCTACTTTTTTAACACCTCCAGATTTCTGTCTTTCTGTTTCCTCTCTCCAATATTGTCAGCTTGGTTTTATCTTGGTTTACCTCTAGATTTCTAGTTAGAAATACTGTTTCAGTTGCATTTAAAACCATCTGCTTCCTTATTTCATTTTCTGACAGAAAGCCATATGCATAGATCATTTCTTTAGTTAGGGTTTGTTTTAGCAATTTGGAAATATGAAAATTCTAGATGTAGGATGTTCTTGGTGACTTAATTTCTCATTCTCCTGAGACTGTCCTTAAGATCACCACTATACTATCACCTTGTGGAGATTCTATGTTGCTCTTGAACTTTTCCTTTTCATTACTCCTAAATTCGATATCCACATTTGTATTAATAACCAGTAATCAAGCCATTCTGACTTCAACTTCTCATAGAAAACTTTGGAGGATTTTGATGAGGTTTTCAGGAATCTTTTGAAAGCTGATGACATATCAAGTCCTGTCATAAATATCATTTTTATTCTGTACTTCCACTGCAATCTATATATAAGCCCAGGCAATATCGCTTAGGTTTGCATGGTATCGATTCTGTGACTGTGATAGATATCTTTTATGGCTCAGCTTAATTCTATTGATGGTGATTCTTTAGTTTTTTCACAGAGCCTTTTTCTTTTCTTGGCTTTTGTAATGCTATTAGTGTTCGACTGCCAATGTTGAGATTAGTTGTTCTCAATCCAGTTGCATATGGACCTTGAGGTTTCATGTTGTATTACTGGGGGTTCACACAAAAAATATCAAATTTGAAGTCTATGGTAGTATTTTTAAGTAATCCATTGAGCGATTTTCACTGAGGATAAGAAGTTCTGCACCAACTACACCATATTAAAATACTAAAAATAATAAAACAACTCTAAAACTAGCAGAAAATGAGATCAAGTGATGCAAGTTAGTGTCCTTTTTATTCTAGCAGATGTTTTGATTGAAAAATGAATAAGAACTGAGAAAGATATATCAAGAAAAGAATTATATATATATATATATATATATATATATATATATATATATATATAATTCGTTTTTGCTCTGCGTAACTGCCTTTTGGTTAACACTTTTGGTTAGTTTGTATCGAGCACTTTTCTTTCCTGGTGGTTCGTTCCGTTAGAGGGTTTTTTTCTTTACTGTGAAGAACCGTATGCATTGTCGGTCCTACGCAGTTTTCTTTTTTTGTCCCCTCTTTGTCCAAAGCTCTATAGCCGAGGACGGTAACGGAGTTAGATTCTGTTGCTTATTCATAGCCTTTAAAAGATTCTTGTGTAATATTTTAAGATTAGAATACGGACAGAGTCGGTTTTATTATTACTATTATTATATATATATATATATATATATATATATATATATATAAAGAGAAATTATGTAAAGATTACAGTTTATTATATAAATTAATTTAATATATTAATAATAAATGATATTATTAATTTAAAATATCAACAAAATAAAATATCACTATATTAATATAAATTAATTAATATTGTAATAGACTTGACATTATGAAAAGGTGTGATCTTTGGCTATCATTCATATCAATGGAGCCAAATATAAAAAAACTTGCCAAGCATGTTGCATGGCAAGTTTTTTTATATTTGACAGAGATGACAGAGATCGGATCTTATTGAATAAATCTGTCTTATTTTATAATTTATTAATTACTCACATATTTTATAATAGTTTATTATTAGTTATTTTACTAATCTACATAAATATTTCATAGAATTTAGTTATTAAATACAAGTTAACTTTTATTAAATTAGTTTTACTTCAAAATAAAGCATATGCATTTACTATTTCTATAATACAATTCATAAACTTATCAATTAATAAAAAATAAAATAAGTTTTTCTTTCATTGAGTGGTTTTTTGGTTTGCCCCAAAAAGTTAAGTGTAAAAGTGGTCCATGGGTAAGAAAAGTCAACGGTCTAGGGGTTGATGATTTTCAAGCTCATCATTTCGTAATTTTTCTATGAATTCATGCATATCCTTCAGAGTTTATTTCAATAACTCTGCTTTTATTTCTGCAGGTCTTACTGCACTGTATTTTAAGCTTTTGAATAGTCTTTGTTAGTTCTTCATCTGTAATAGATTTTATAAGATTCTTTTTGGTTGGCCAATGAAATTAGAAACTGCTTGGACATTCTCATTATACAAATGATCTTGGAAATGGTCTTGAAAATGATTTCTTACTGCCCCATAAATTACTTTAATACTTATGATATGTTTCCCATATTTGTTTTTAACAAATGGATTTTCAAAATTCTTCTGAACTAATATTTTTACTGCTTTGAACATTTTTCATTCAGGATGAAGATTTTCAATGTATAATTTTTTCTTTAATTTCCATCTCTTTGTTGTCATTTGTTTTTTAAACTATTATCTTCAATAATCGATTCTACTGATTTTCCAACTCTTTGATTTTTCCTCCATCATTGCATGATCATATTAGCAAACTGATTTTCTTTTGCCCCGGTGACATCTTTTCTATATCATCATCATAAATTCTATTATTGTTGGTGTTTACTGTCATTTTAAAACTAATAACGTTTTCTCCTGGTATTGTTATTATATTAACAGCTTTGTTCAAATTTTATTGAATAGTAGTATGCTTGTTCTTTTGGAAATTATAAAACTGTAATGGCAGAGTTTGAAAGAAAGATTTATTCTCTCATTTGTATTTCACCTGTTGTGGGCATTATTATGTCAAATGATATAATAATACTATAAAACATGGATGAACAGAATGACTGAAAGGAAAAAAGAATGACAAATATGCTTTGTTCTCAGAGAGACTTTCATACCGCTAAAACATACACCAAAACTATATATACATATATACAACATATATACATATATACATATATACAACATATATACATATATACATATATACAACATATATACATATATACATATATACAACATATATATATACATATATACATATATACAACATATATACATATATACATATATACAACATATATACATATATACATATATACAACATATATACATATATACATATATACAACTGTCCCATGCAGAGAATAAAATATCACATATATATTTACACAGCAAAACAAAGTGTAAAGAGAAACAAAAGGAAGGGTCTTATATATAACATAGATACTTCTGTATCTGGAGAAGCCAGGTTTAGGACTCTAGATTCAAATGGGCCTGATTCATATATGTCTCAAGTGAGGATATATTCCATCATCAGAACACAGCAAATCTTGGGTTTTTCCCCAACTGTGGACAGTGAGCCAGAGTTTCTCCTTACCTAGTTTAGCTGCTGTAAATGAACTGAATCTAGTTGCTGCTTTCATCACTGTATAGAGTGATGTCACTATCTTACTGATTGTATTACTGATGTCTTCGTATAGCAAGTCAAGTTCTGTTATTTTCCTTAACTCTCTCAGTATGTGGCACATGAACATCGATTATCGTAAATCAGTTTTAGATTTGAGTTTCTTTTATTTTCAGTTTTGTGTCTGATGACTTGATGAACTTCTGCAGATTTTAATTGGTTGAATTTTAAGGTTTATCCCCTCAATTTGAATACATTCATATTCCTTCCGATTTGTCTTGAACTGCAAAACTGATATTCTGTCTGTGATTTTCCACTGTCTATGGATGCTGTTCTCCTAATTGATCCCTCCTTGCAAATAAAATAAAGTTATGGGAAATAATAAAGGAAAAAGGTAAAGAATATGCATTAAATTAATATTTTGCAAATGCTTTGAAATTAATCTAAATTTATTTTAGGTAAGTATTATTTTAATGCAAAACAGAGAAAAGGTAAGTAAGATTATAATTTAAATAATGAATAGGCTTTATCTCCTAGGATAAAATTATATTTTGTTTTACACATGGGGATCAATTTACAATGAATTTACATAGCTAATTGTTTCTTCCCCCTTACAAGAAAAAAAAGACAATTATGCCAATTTTGGTCAACCATACTAAGCTTAGCGCATCTGGTTGTCATCAATCATTCCACATGTCAGAAACATATGACCTCTGTGATTAAGAAATAATTCTAAATTTCATGCCATAAACAAGTAATACTTGTTTCAAATCAGATTCATTTAACTTTAAATTTGCTCATTTTCCAAAAATAACATGTCGCAGATGCTTATTTTATTTTTGCAAGATTTTTAAAACTGAGAATCAACTTTTGTTTACAAACCTGTCAAAAGAGACAAAAAAATAACTTTTCTCCACTATAAAAAAAGTTGAGATTTCAATCAGTATAATTTTTATTTGACATACATGAGTATTTTGTTTACTGGAAATAGTAAATTTAATCATTTGACTTTCAATTAAAGCTTCAAGAAAGTTTTTTTTTTTTTTAAATTCACTTGAAAATTTAGATATTAAAAATGAGTGGAAGTACTTACATAAAAACATGGTATTTTTATTCTCTTAGCATTTATCTTGAGTTTTCTATTTGATAATAGTATTCTGTGTATAAATCAGCAAATGTTCATAATATTCCTCTTTTCAAAAATGATTAAAAAAATTGAGCCTTTGTCTAAATGTACCGTCCAAATCTTTGAGCCGTTAATTTCAAAGTTGAAAAGGAAAGACAGTTTCTAAAATGGCATTGTAGTTATAAACCTCTATTACACACAACTCAGTTAATATGCAGGTGGATCACTGGTTCTCATAAATTCAATATTATCTCTGTTACTGACCTTTCTTCCCTATTAATTTTGAATATAATAATGAAAAGGACACTGGGATTAACTGGATGCCCTTTCCTTAGTTTTGAATCCTATATTTTATGATCTATTCAATGTTCTATCTACAAAGCTGTTAGGTAAAATATTAAACTAATAGGTAGGTAAGTCTGTCATTGTTTTTAGTGATGGTCATTTAGTCAAAAATAGTAAATGAGCCTAATTATGTAATAAAGAAAAAATACACAGAACAAAACTGATTTAAATTTTTATCAGAGTATTGAATGCTTTTAGAGACAATTTCTATCTACTAGCATTTCTCAACCAGTGTACCCAGAAAGTAACCATGTGCATTCCAAGTTAACAATAGTAATTTATGAATTATTTTTAGATGTAAAAATTTTTAATTTTAATAAGTTACAGACATGGAACATATGGCTTCCATATTTTTGTCGCTTGATGTTTTAAGCTCAATGCTAAATTCTTTAATCTTTTTAGGAGTTGATAATCCATTCCTCTTCGTCTTCCTCAAAGGATTTAAATTGGTCATTATCAGTCTCTCTAGAAAAAAATACATCTTCATAATTCTCTTCAAAGAGGCTCATCCCTTGTTCCCTGTTTAGGATGTGGTTTTCGGCTTTCTCTTTTCCAATTTTTTCAAACTTTTTAAAAAAATTTTTTTTCAATTGGAGTAGATAGACTAAACTATTGCCCAGTTCACACTCCACCCACGTCTATTGAACAGGTGAAGAGGTTCATCCCTTGTTCCCTGTTTAGGATGTGGTTTCCGGCTTTCTCTTTTCCAATCTTTTCATTCTTACGTAGCCCCCTGCACATTAGTGGCGTTACCGCCTTGCTTGGGGTGATATGATTAAAAAAAAAAAAATTTGATATGGATAACAAAACTATTTCCATAATAGCTATTTACTTTTTTTTAAAGATATTAGATATTCGTTGTTTAATTTTGATATTAATATAAAGTCCTTCTTCGATTTTAGTTTTTTGGAGATAACAAACCTAAACATTAATTCCTGCTTTTCTTTTATCATGGGTCCTCTAACATTAAATGTTTTGATGGTAAAATCTGGACATTTGTTTACAGGAATTTACAAAGTTTTAAATAATAAAATTGCCAACTTTTTAACTGCTGACAACTGAAGCAGTCATTATATACAAAAAATGGCTTAAGCAACATTCTTCTTCTTCTATGTGCCGTGTCCCTTCAGGGCGTAGGCGATCATAGCCTTCCACATCTCCCTGTCCCTTGTAGCTCTTAACACTCTTTTTCCTGTTACCCCTCTCAAACCCTGCTCTGCCATCCATTTGCTCAAGCCCATCAAGTATGTTAGGCATTGTTTTTATCTGTCTCTCTCTTTCTCTCTATATGACCTATCAGATTCTCCAAGCCCTCTTTCCTTATTACATGTCCCAGAAGAAAGAAAAAGAAAAAGAGTTAAAAGTAAACAAAAAATGTTACTAAATAAATTATTTCATTCAAGAACAACCAATTCTACTAGTTTATCTACTATTTATTAGATTTGAGCATAAAAAATGCTGGAACCCCTACTTAAACAGCTTGAGTGCTAATTCTAGCTCAGAATAAAAGCAACCCCAGTATAAGTCAAAATTCCAAGTTGCTTCTTAAAAAATGATCAAGAACTTTTCTGGAAAACAGTTTCTCTTAAAGTCATATTCTCTGCTTAGAACCCATTTTTTAAAAGTTTTTAATCAAAATTCAGTGATTTTTCCAGATGAGCCACAACTCTACCCCTACTCAAGTTTCAAAGACCCATCTATCATTCAATCAACATCTTTGTCAATGTATAAATTTGGGTGGACAAAGCCACAGAAATGATAGAAAGAAATTGCTTTCAAGCATATTTTCTTTTCTATTTACCCAATAATAGCATACATTTTCTTTCTATTTGGAAAAGTTTGAACTTTTTATTCTGCTCATGTGGTCCAATAAAAGGGAGATTCTCAATGGGCCATAAAAAGATAGCAGGTGAAATCAAATAATGTCTTACAACAAGAAATGGATTCAAGTATTTACTTAATTCAAGAGGACAATATCTATAGATATATATAAAGCCCAGTGTCTGTTACTTTGTAATACACAAAACATGTCATCACATGTTTATTTATCTAAGAGTGTAGATCAGATAAACATGTGGGTACAGTAATGTTTAGCAAATTAAAAAAAGGAATTCAAATTATGGCTGATTTCTGTATGTTCAAGTTCACAAAAATACACTTTAGAAAAAGTATGCTCTCTTCCCCAATCAACTCTAGGTTAAATAACAGGCTGTGAGAGCTCTCTTGTCTTGAGGTAGTAATCAGTCTAGAAGAATTAAAACTCAAATTCAGTCTGAAGAAGCCACACACACACACACACACACACACACACACACACACACACACACACACACACACACACACACACATTGTTGCTCTGTTATGGAGCATTGAGCACTTTTCTATTCATACGTGATTAATATTTATATATATTGATTATTGATGTGTACTGTACATAAACACATATATATGCTTATTTACCTCCTTACCTATATATATATAGTGGAGGTATATATATATATATATATATATATATATATATATATATATAAAACACACACACACACACACATGTATATAAAGCACACACACACACACACACCTATATATATATATATATATATATATATATATATATATAAATTAGATATCTCCACTAAATCATTTAAAAAACAGCATAGTATGAATAAAAAAAAAACTTAATTAAAATGTTTATATTATTATAAAGAGGAAAGAATTTTTTAATTATTTAAAAAGATTTTTTAATCCCTTCTAACATGTTCGAAATTTTGATTAAATTTTGTTTTGATTTTAGTTAGTGGGTAACCAAATTGTTATAAGAGTTTAAAATTTCCGCTGACAAACACATTAATTTGGATTCTTGCAAAAATCAAATAATTGTCAGATTTTAATTAAACTTTCAGGATTTATTCACAAATGAATGAAATTATTTTTGAAATTATTATTTTTTAGAAATCTTAGTAAAAATATTATTTTTTTATATCTGTTACCCACCCTCCATGTAAATTCATGAAATTTTAAGAAATTTTATTTTGTAGAGATAAATGGTTTTATTAGTTAAACGCAGGACTCATTAGGCAATGTAAATCATCTATTATTTTTTTTAAAAATTTGGCTTATATTTCCAAAAATCTGCTTCCAGTAGTAAAATGAAAAATGCAATATAACTATGACATTATTTAATTTGATAAGCTTTCAATTGCTTGAATAAATAATAAAAATTAAGGACATTATAATCTGAAGGAAAAAAATTTTTTGATTACTAATGAGATTTTAAAAGAATTGTTTTCATTTTTGTGATAATAATAATTTATAAAGTTTCAAAAATATTTTTAAATTACTTCAAAGATTTTTTGGGGTTAGTTTAAAATTTAATTAAATGAAGATTATATTTAATAATTGAAAATTAAAAAGTTTAATACAAATTATTTGACCTCCCTATTTTTAAATTAATTTAAAATTGTTTTTTGTGTGTATTTGAAGTTTTTTTTTTGTATGGTAATTTCTATGTGCAAATTAAAAGATCAGAGTTTTTTCCCCTTACCCTCCCAAAATTTGTACAATTTTGTCACTTTTGATTGCTATACACTTATCTTATCTGTCAACACATTTGATATATGGCGGACAGGTCAAAAAGCTCAACTCTGTGATTAAGAAATAGTTTTATTTTAAATTACATGCTATAAATAAGTAATAATTGTATAAATCAGATTAATTGAACATAAAATTTGCTAATTTTACCAAAATGATATGTCACAGATGTCTTGTGCAAGATTTTTAAAACTGAGAATTAACTTTTGTTTAGATATGTGTTGATAACTTAAAAATGGCTGAAAAATTGAATGATTAAAAAAAAATTTTAAATTCTTATATTCTAATCAATATAATTTCCGTTTGAAAGAGTATTTTGCTTACTGGAAATAGTAAATTTAATCATTCAGCTTTCAATTAAAACTCAAATAAAAGTTTCAAGAAAAAGGCATGGTCCACCAGCGGACAGACATAAAAACAAGCTCTCCTACTATTCTGAAGATAAAATTTTGATCTCAAAATATTAATGAATAATAAATAAGTAATACTCAACACCTTCTTTACCTTCCTTTATTCTACTAAACACATTGTGATAGCCTTCAAGACCTACCATACACAAAACTTTTTTATTTTTAAAAATTCAATTTAAAATTTAGACATTGAAAATGAGTGGGGGGGTAAATGTAAGTGGTTTAATCTAATGGATTTTCTACAGTTTAATATTTACATTTAGTTTTTAAAACATGCATAATACAGAAGTAGAGCATACATATATAGCCGTTATTATTATTATACTAATAGCATGCTGCAACTTAAAAGCTATTAATTTTTGGTGCCTGATGATGGAGTATTGAACTATAATAACTATTAAATATACATATTATCCTACATCTATGGCACGACTTGGAGTTTCATGCATTATGCAATCATCAGGTGCATATTTCAAACTGACAGTTTAATAGATGTGAATTTAAGTTCACTCGATGTTCATGGGAATTAAATTTTATGAATTTAAGTTACTACTTTTTTTAATAGCAAGATTAAAAATTTCAATATTCTAAGGTTACATGCAAATAAAAATTTAAAATTTAAATTTAAAAATAAAATTAAAATATAAACTAAAAAAATTAAAAATAAGTAGATTGGCTTGGTCATGTGGTCAGCTCAGAATGCAAACTTATTTTTGGGTGGGAAGAAACATGACATGGGTCATTGAAAGTTCAATTTGTTGTTTTCTGCAAATTGCTCTTTTTTTGGATGTTCAGATGTGCGTTGTCATGCAGTGGATATTGACTTGGAACGTAGAATCAGAGAGTCAATTTCAAATTCTACTTGAATTCATTGCATTCACTTACACGCAAATACCCTTGGGAAAGGTATTAATCCATCTCTACCCTCCAGTTATGGGTTAAATAACAGGACAGATTGGGTTCTATAGCCTTGTCTGGCAACCAATCTACCACAAAAAGCAATGGCAACCTACTGTGGGATAATCTTCTGCCCAGTCAGTCATGTCTATTTTGAGACATGATCGCCCAAGCGTGTTTCACGTATGACACCTAGCTGGCTGGCTCTTTTTTCATTGGTTTATAAATATTTCACACTTGCTCACAAAATCTTTTTGATCTTTTCTCAGCACGGAGGCAATCTTTTTTTCTATTGGTCAAAAATACATTTTTACACTGGCTTGCAAATTTGCAAACAGTGAAGAAAAGTAAGTTATTTTTATTTTGTATTCACCACAAAGCTATCTACTTCTATTGAGGAAAAAAAAGTAAATAAAATTTCAGAGTTTAGGTAGAGATGTTAGGAGTTTAGATTAAACTTTAAAAGTTACCAGAAACCCAGTCGTAAAGTAGAAACATGGAATAAACCTCTACACCTGTTCAAAGTCCTAATAAGCAATGCACTTTTGTTAAATCTATTAACTGAACCTCGCTACGATGACCTCCAGTAGTTTAAAGGTAAAGTACACATGGCTTGAATATTTGCATCTTAAATGGGTTCTAAATAATTATAACCTTGTGTCTTGTGCTAAAGTAAATTTAGTAAATATCTACTTGAGTGAATGCCAGAGAGTGAGGGTTAACAAACTACAGAGTATTGATTGCATACTGAGTTTGTTTCTATGTGCTCCATAAGTGTAGCCTTGAACTAAACAATATTGTGCTTTTTCCTTATCTACTATGAGTGGATATCATGAAATGAGAATGAGTCTCACAGACCATTCACAAGAGTAATAAATTATGTTGTCATGTGGCAGACAAAGCCAAGCTGAGTAAATATCTAAACCTACCGTAGAGAAATTGTTATCAAGTCAATCATTGCAGAAGGAATTCAATCACTCCCATACCCCATTGATGTGGCCTTGTGCCAGACTAAACTAAACTTGTGATATATTGATTAAATGTTTGTTATAGAATGATCAGAAAGCTAGTTTTGTTGGCTATTGCTAATGGAATAAGGTGAATCCCCATTGCGTGTAAGAAGATTAGTAAATACCTATGCATATACACATGTGTACATGTGTGTGTGTGTGTGTGTGTGTGTGTGTGTGTGTGTGTGTTATATTGATTGCCTGACAGTGATAACTCAACAAAGAAGCTACCAGAAAGGATCATCCTTTCTTTCCTTTGGCAAATGCAGTTGAACATCTTTTCCTACAGATGTAATATTTAGAGAACATCAGGTAAGCCTAATAGAATAATTACCAATGGGAGAAGAGAGGGAGAAAAACAGTCAATTGCCTGGAGACAAATAAAAAGGCTGATAAGATCAACACAACTGATTCTCTTAACAGGAATATCCAATTAATCACAGAGCTAGGTTCCTTGAAACTTGTGGTTTTCTTTCTCCATAATAATGTTAAGATGCTCCTGGGATGTCAGGATCAATTTCATTATAATTTGATTTGCTCAAATAATAACTAAAGTTTTTTCGTTTCTGATTTTGTAGCAAATTCCTTCTGGTAATATTGGTAACATCCTAACACTTTGAATTCATTTTTTTTTAAATTTATGATAGCATGAATAGTATTTTTATGGTCTGACAACAATTTGGGGACAAAGTAAAATCATTTTAATTTTCTTTGCCTACAGTATTCTTTTTCTGGAATTTCAATGTATACTCTGTTGTCAGAGCTAGAATTCTATTTGTGACTCTTATGAATTGAAGACAAAGCTGGAAAATAAAGTTACAAGTAATCAGTATTTGATTAACATACAAAAATGTTTCCTACTAGGACAAGCCCTACTTTATATAAAATTTTGTGCAACATTATCTTCCTTTAGCTATATTAGGTTTAATAAATAAGAACTATCTGTGGGTACTTACTCCATTATTAATAACCTTGGTATAGATAAAAAAAAACAAAACAAAACAGGGGACCAATTTTATGACTTGATTATAAACTGATCCTAGTCATAAAATTTCAGAGGAGAAGAATGTAATTTGGTCAAATATGCTTTTAGGTAATTGATATTTGATTAGCCAAAAAGAAATACAAGTGATCTTTTTTTCATATTTCAATGTTTATTTACGTCATCCTCAGAAAATGATAACTGAATGTGACTTTCTTTGATATTTACAGAAATACACACACACACACACACACACACACACACACACACACACACACACATTTTTATGTGTGCATGTTTGTGTTGTTTTTAAATGGTTTACTGATGAAAGATATTTTGGCAAGCAAGATTTTTGTTGTGAAATGCTCAATACTGAGATAGAGATAGAGCGTTAATAGCAGATTGAAATTTAGCCCTGACATTTCTTCATTGGAGCCAAATCTCTTTCTGTGGAGCATTCTTTTGAGGTCTGAAAACAGCCAGTATTCACTGGAGGCCAGATCTGAAGAATAGGGTGGATGTAGTTTTGCTATCATTGTGATCAACTTATGACATGATGCATTGTCTTAGTGAAAGATAACTTTTCTTCTTCATTTGTGGCCATTTTTTGGCAATTTCTTCCTTCAAACACATCAATAATGCTATATAATATTTGGTTCTTCCTTTCTCAATGTAATTGATGCACAAAATACCTTGTGCATCTCAAAATATGGAGGCCAAAACTGCTGATATTTGTGTCTTTGGTCGCTTTGCATGGCTTTCACCTGCTGCTGTCCACTTAACTGACTGCCGATTTGACTCTAGAGTAAACTGGTGAATCCATGTTTCATCCATTGTCATATATTTACACAAAAACTTCTTGTTACATTGAAGCAGTTGTTAACAATGCTCTGGATTGTCAACGTGTTGTTGTTTTTGATCAACTGTGAGCAAACGCGGCACCTACTTTGAACACAGCTTTCTCATTGACAAATGTTCATGTAAAATGGTGAATATACTGCCTTCTGATATGTTCAACTCCTCTGCTATCTCACACAACTTCAATTTACGATTGGTCAAAGCGAGTTTGTGGATTTTTTTGTATTTTCAGAGACAACTGCTGATTTTGGGCAACCTGAGTGTTCAGCATCATTTGTGTCTGTACAGCCATGTTTAAAGTCAGCACACCTTCTCTTAAACATAGTTTCTGATAGAACAGAGTTTGATTAACACTTATCAAGCCATTACTTTGCTTGAACAGTATTTCTTCTCATCAGAAAGCAATGCTTTATCAACACACAAAATTAAGATTTTTCTATTGTTTTGAAAATTTGCAGCAGTAGCTTCACTTAAATAACTGTAATTTGTAAACTAATAAGTTGATTGGGACAAAATTTTGTCACATATCATTAGAAGGTTAGTACTTCATAAAAATTATATGGATTTTTTATTAGTGGTGCCATCTATATGTTCGGCCTGGGACTTATTGAGTGATGTGTTACATATAGATATACATGCAAGTACATTTATTTATTATTTACTTATTTCTTACTTTTTTTAACCTCTTTTTTTTACCTTTTTTACCTTATTTTTTACCCTCTTTCATTACTTTATTATTGTTTTTAATACATTTATTTATTTTTTAATCCTTTTCATTCCCTGAAAATAATAAACTCCAACTCCTCCTTGGACGACATATACAAAATTTACCTTTTAATATTAATTCAACTTTTATGATTTTACTTCATAATTTCAAGTTTAAGTTTCAGTCTAAACCAAATTAATTATACATTTAATGGATTCAAAAATGGCATCCCAGATTTATAATTTATAATGAGCATGAACAATGCAGAAACAAAAAATAAAAATTAAAATCTAAAAACTGTCAGTTCATAATATACACCTAATGATTGCATAGTGCATGAAACTCCATGTCTTGCTATAGACGTAGCATAATATATATATATATAAATATATATATATATATATATATATATAGAGAGAGAGAGAGAGAGAGAGAGAGAAAACTACTAAAATGTTGTAAGTTAAAGATGTTTTTTTGACAGTATTTATTTATTTCTATTATTATATATATATATATATTTGATATTCCAGACCGGCCTCGGCCTTTCATTCATACATATATATAATTTAGAAATGAATTATTTTCACAACCTAAGTTTCAACTTTTTGGTAACTTTAGCAATTTATAATAACTGATTTTTGGTTTTTCAAACATACGAACAGGTATTTTTTATGAATGTGCAACTGGAATTTTTAAACAACTGAAAATTTTCAAAATTAGGGCAGAGTTTAAGGATCTTACAAAACTTTTATGAATGGAAAAGATGGAAAGCATTATTCTACATAAAAAATATGAAGAAGAAACAGAAGACATGAATAATTTCAATTTTAAAACTAGGAGTTACCACCCTGCAATTAAGGAATTAATTAAATTTGAAAAAGATTTTCATAATAGACCAAATCAAATTTTAAAAAATCAACAACAACTTCCAAAAACTATTAAACACTGAAGTAAAAAAAATTAAAAAATCACAAAATATTCTTATTAAAGGTGACAAATCTAATAACATTTATGAAATCTAATAACATTTATGAAATCTAATAATATTTATGAAATCTAATAACATTTATGAAATCTAATAACATTTATGAAATAAGCCCAAATAAATACGAAAAAAGATAAATGAAGAAATCACCAAATCTTAAAAAAAAGCTCCAGATTCCGATATTGAAAATATCAATGAGGTGGCTAAAAAATTCACAGAAAAGTTGGATTTAAGTAACAGGGTTCAAATTTTGACCAGGAAGCAAAATTTACTTACGATAAAAGAACACAAAGATAATTTTTCCAATAGCCCCTTGTACCAGCTCATAAACCCAACAAAAACTGCAGTAGGTAAGATAAACCATCAAATATTAAAAACCATGTGTGACTTACTGAGAATTGCTACTCAAGGCAATCAGTAGAAAAACACAGGTAATTGTATTTCTTGATTTCAAAAAATTAAAAGCAAAAATAAATATACTTTCATAAAATATGACATAAAACCTTTTACTCCATCAAAATCTGCAAAAGGCTTCATGGAAGCATTAAATTTAGCTAAACGATATATAGATATACCACCCAATCATATAAATATAATCTTACATTGCCAAAAATCCATACTATTCCACAATGTGAAGCATGGATTAAAAAACCTAAAAAAGACACATTTGATATACCAGAAGGCTCATTTGATGGAGCTGAAATTTCAGAATTAATCGGTATACATATTCTATGTAAAATTAATGAAATAATCCACATAGACAAACACAGATTATACAGAGATGACAGATTAATGATAGCACCAGACTAGAAAAGAGAAAATGATAAAATAAGAAAAATACTTTTCAAACTCTTCAAAAATCTAGATTTTGAGATAGTAGTTGAAACAAATAAGAAGGCTATCCAATATTTAGACGTAGAATTTAATTTACAAACTGGCAGTGTCTCTCCCTGTATAGAAACAAGCACAACTTTAAAGTATGTAAACACAAGATCTAACTATCTAACCAGCATAATCAAACACATCTATAAAAGAACATAACACAGGTTATCAAAATATGTCAAACAAAGCAATCTTTGATGAAAGGAAAATAGATTATAAAAATACCTTAAAGAACAATTTAGAATACAAACCTCAGCCAGACAAATGAAAAATAGTAATAGAAATCAAAACATTATTTGGTTCAACCCACTACTTAACTTAGAAGTAAAATCCAAAATAGGGCAAATATTTTTTAAATTAATCAATAATCACTTCCCCCAAAACTCAGAATTAAACAAAATTTTCAATAGGAATTCAATCAAATTAAGTTATAGCTAAACTAGTAATTTAGAAAATTACATTAAAAAAACAAATGTCAGAAACGTAAATAATGATGTACAAAATAACATCACTAACGAGGAATGTAACTGTAGAGACAAAAACAAATGTCCACTTAACAGACTTTGTAAAACAGGAGGGGGGTTATTTACAAAGCAGAGATACATGACATAGATGGACAAAGAAAAACATATTTTGGGTCTACTAAAAACAAATGGAATCATCATAAATCTACATTTAAACTGGAAAACCTCAAAAATTGTACCAAACTGGCTAGCCTCATGTGGAAATTGAAATTGAAAAATGGAAACAACCCTGATATAACTTGAAGATTAGTGAAAATAGCAAAACCATACAATGGTGGTAATGTATGCAGATTGCACCAGGAGGAAAAGTTAGCCATTATGTTGTTTCCAGAACAAAAAAAATTACTAAATGAAAGATCAGAAATAATATCCAGATGTAACCACACCTATAAATACATACTAGGATCATACAAATATGGATGAAAGTGTTGTAAAATCCTTAAATAACTCCTCCCTAATTTTGAAAATTTTTGGTTGTTTAAATATTTTAGTCACATCTTCATAAAAATAATCCCTGTTTAAACATTTGAAAAACAGAAAAATCAGTTATGAATCATCTGAAAATACCAAACAGTTGAAACGGTTGTGGAAATAATTTCCCAATGGAAAATAATTAAAAAGTTCTACAATATAAATGTATTAAACACTTTTTAATACAACTATGAACTGGCTCAATTTAATCATGACCAAAAACTAATTATATTCTCCTTAGCAAGATTTTTAACAGAAATACTTTTAAATTACGTTATAGCTGTATGGATAACCTTGAAAAGAGCATCAAAAGGCATAATAATAGAATTTTAAGCCAATACAACAATCCAAGTTATCAACATCATCTTAAAAAAAGTTGGAAATAATAATACCAATACTTCCAATTGTCAAAAACCGATTGATTGTCCATTACAAAAGAGATATCTGACTCTATAATCTACGATTGGAAATCCAACAGTAAAAAAATTACATTGAGAATACCAAGAATCAATTTAAAACTCATTGTTATCAGCATATTTTATCTTTTAATAATAAGGCATACTGCAATAGCACTTCATATTCTACATACTATTGGCAATTAAAAGCTGACAAACCCCTACTGTAAAATGAAAAAAAAACCTAGAACTTGTAAATGTTGACATGAGCCATGTTTTCTGTGTTTACGTGAAAAATTTCAAATTATTAAATTCCCTAAATTAAACCAGTTAAACAAATGCAACAAAGTAACTTCCATCTGCTATCATCATCTTATATATATATATATATATATATATATATATATATATATATATATATATACCCAAAAGTATAGTTCATATGTTTTCCTCTATAATATAACTAGGTCACACAATCAAAACCTTACCCCTTGCATTAATATATTGATTCTCTCATCCTCTGATAATTAAATTGTTTTGATTAACTAATATATTACCTATTATGTCATCTACATATGTTTGATGTACATTATATTTCAATACATTTCCATTCTTATAACAACTGCACCGCTTTAAGTGATCAAAGACATATAATAATATTAATAAATAAATTTTAACTGTTCCACAAGCACATTCAATACAATTGCCAACATATCATATTACAAATATTTCATAACTGAGGCAAAAAAATCTAGCTTTTCACAACATTTTAATTTTTTTCTCCTACTTCTACCCTCTTAACTCTTTCCTCTACTCATCATTGACTGACTTTCTATTGGTTAACCTAGTCTAACCCATTGAATTTAACACTCTGCTTCAATTGTGTTGATTTTAAATTTCTATATATATCAATTTTTAACAGAAAAATATTTCACTGCCTCATGAAAATAATGAAAATATTACTATAAATATTACTATACTAAGTATTGATCGCTCTTCAAAAAAGTGAATTCCTACGAACAGTATACTGTTTACCTATTTGTACTACTCCTGATATATATATATATATATATATATATATATATATATAGAATCAAAAGCAATAGATAGAATTACCAAAGCAATTTTCAAAGTTATTACTCCTTCTTTGTTGTAAAATGCTTTGATAATTATGAATACAAACATGTAGTATGGGACAAACTATTAAATACCAAATGGTCTTAATGGAGTTTAATGTCAATAAAATGTCTTTTAATGTCTTTCATTCTAAGAAAAGTTAATCTGACTTAACCCCAGTAAGTACTGTGCTCACCCTAAGAGATATCAAAGTAGACTTTGCACTTGGCATCACAGCTGTGCATCAGAGGAACCACATAAATCAGTGGGTTGACCTACAGTGTCTTTTCAAAGTCACTAGGGAAATATTTGCATCTCTCAGGATGTAAATGGCAGGCCCCTGACACACAAACAGGTGGTTTGACCCAGTTGCTCAACTGGATGAGAGGAAGTCCCCCACTCAAGACACAGAGTTTATTACATATTTGTGCAAAGGAGATCTGCATTAATAGAAAGTTATAAGGCCGCACACTCACTCATATAAAGGGTTGACATCCAGAAGTAAATATAAAGTAATTCTACATGGGAGAGATATAGTTTGTATTTTTATTAGTCTAGTCTATATGATAATGACATCAACCCCTACACACATGACCTCCCCACACATATACATGACCCCAACATATGACATCCCCACACATCCCCATATGTGTATGCACATGGCTTAAAGCTATACCACATTGAAGCATCAGTTTTTGTAGGGTGACCAAATTTAAGTAATGTCAAGTTTGGTCATTACCAAGATGGGTGACTACTTGGGAACATCAGGGGCTGTAAGCTTGGATATGTGGCTGGTGTAATGGATAATGGCTTGGAATTGAAAGTCAAAGAGCTGAGTTCCAATTCCATTCAGATTTGTTATATTCATTGGGAAAAGGTATCTTTTCTCCTAAAGCTATGGGTTAATTAGTAGAAATTGTATCCTTAAATGATTATCTGCACACACACACACATTTATGTAAAACAACATGCATGTACACGCAAACACATGTACATGCACACACATAAATACAAATACAAGCATGCATACAGAAATGCACACACATGCAAACAAAAATATGCATACACACAGAGAAATGCATACAAATAGAAATTCAATCACACACACACACATGCACAAACACATACACACACTCAAATGCATGCATACACAGGTATACACATGCAAGCATGTGCACACACACACACATACAAATGTGCACATGCAAACACACATGCTGATTATCAAATGATTTTAAAACAAAGAGTGAGGGTTACTCTGGAAAGTATCTTTGTTGGCAATCAATAATGTTCCATTAAGAAATAAAACTCCTCATTGATCTTCTTAATATTTCAATGTCAATTCACATCATCCTCTGATGATTTTCAACGGAAGTATCTCTTTATTTATTCATAAAATGTTGTACATGCAAAAGAAAATGAATAAAATTGAAGAAATGTTACAATGAAGAAATAAAGAAAATTATAAAATAAAGTGTGCTAAGAGGTCAAGGTTAAATATAGAAAAGAATGTTACACACTCAGGTCAAATCAGCCTGAGATTGGCAGGTTTAAAATTTCTTAATAAATGGTGTATGCCTCAAATGTTTGTTTTCTAACAAATTGATTAAATGTGGAAACTAAAAAAAAAGTAAAATTTTCAACACAAAACTCATGTTTTATTTTTTTTAATAATATTTGTCTTAAAATGACAGAAAGTTATAGAGGGAAGTTCTGAAGGACCATGACACAAAAAGAAGATGTAGTAAGTTT
Source organism: Ascarosepion bandense (assembly GCA_037127315.1). Lineage (NCBI taxonomy): Eukaryota > Metazoa > Mollusca > Cephalopoda > Sepiida > Sepiidae > Ascarosepion > Ascarosepion bandense. The sequence continues at coordinate 127,230 of JBBBDQ010030008.1, forward strand.
TTTTTTTTGCGTAAAGAATGAGAATGTAATTTTTTTAGTTGAAAATATAACTTATTTTCATGATTTCTGTGTGGAGTTTCCAAATATTTATAAGTATGACAAATGAGATTCAAATTAATTATCAAATTGCAATCGTAGCTTCATATTTTTCTGATATTCTTTAATCTTCATAAGTGAAATTTTGTAACTTACCTTATTTACTGGTATTTCAGACATTTTTTAACATGCTCTTTCTTAAGGCTACTACTCATTCTGATAATGGTTCAGCTTAAACAGTCAATATTTCACTTAGTATTTCTAATAATAGTTCCATGGATAAGTATAATTGTAAGATATTTTTAGGGGAAAAATGTGCATCATATTGGCCTGCAAATAGTATATTCTGTACTTACATATATAAGTCAAATGTTAATATTATTATCTATATTTATACTTATATATTTGCAATATATATATATATATATATATATATATATATATATATATATACATTTTCACAATATATATATACATATATATATACTTATATATTTGCAATATATATATATATATATATGTACATATACATACTTATATCTTTGCAATATATATATATATATATATATATACATATATTTGTATATATATATATATATATATATATATATATATATATATATATATATATATATATATATATTTGCAATTTATGTATATGTATGGAAGATATGATTTACCAACCTATATACAGATTCATAGTAGGTAATTTAATGGCAAAATGAATTAAAAATACTATGTTATAGATTTTCTCTTTAAAAGGATTTCCTCATATTAATAATAATTTTATCAATGGAAACTTATATATGTAATGGTAATATTAGCTGTTTTCTTATCAGGAGATATACAGCATTTGTTGTCTGACTAGCCAGTACTACTCTCAGTTGAAATTTATAAATTTTTTTTCTTAAACAATTTCTCAGGAAAATAAGTTTCCCAAGTCCAGTAGCTGTTGTCACTCTTTCCAGTATTTTGAATGGCCATCTAATTCCTTTATAAAATTGAAAAACTTGTTATTGAATTTGTGGAGAAAGAACCTATTTTCAAAGGTTCAGTCTTAATGTAAAGTGATGCTTTATGTGGTCATACATAATTAAAATATATGTAATTTCTGCTTCTTTCTTATCTGCATTTCTGGGATGAGGAGTTATAATTATTTACATTCAGAGTACTGTTCTCATATTTGTTGTTATTTACTATGAAAGCCATTAATAAATAAATAAATAAATAAATAAATAAAAATGACAGAAAGGAGTCAACAGAAGCAGTAGAATCAGCATCAGCTGGGTTAGGTTTAAGGATTTCAGAGTTGTGAGTTCAGGATTGTCACAGGAGTCAATAACCCAGTGTGTCAAAGAGCTATTTTGTGGACTTCATTCCATATTAATTGTGAGTTAAAAATTGTACTACAATGGGCCGGATAGTACAGACTTAGACTCATTGGAAACAGGGCGAGGCAATAACTTAATAAGACCATGATGAGATATCCCTAAATATATACTGACCATAATCTATATAGATTAGATAAAGGGTCTAGTTCAAAATTCAGATTTACAAGAATTTGAAGAGCAGAAGACACAACAGCTAGAACGTTGTGATAATAACAATGAAGATGGAGACAATTGTCCAAATTTAATATATTTTCTTGTTAATATCTTTTAAGTGATTTTGATTAATAATGAAATTAATGAAACTGTTGTTCACTGTAAGTTCTGTGGTGGTGGTTTTCAGATCCTTTTCTTTGAAAGCTGTCAAATTTTCATAAGTACTTGAAGGTTTCAATTAATTTATTTATATTTTTTTCAACTTCTACATTTTAAAATGTTTTGAACATTTACTCTTACTGTTTAATCACTGGGAGCATAGCTCCCAAAATTTGAATTGTTCTCAAAATATGAAATGTTCCCAAAATATAAAATGTTTTTAAAATATGAAATGTTCCCAAGATAGGAAATATTCTTTGGAGCTCTTTGTTAATATAACTCAACTTGAACTCATAAAATTAGCAAAATTGATCATTCAAAGTTGAAAGGCTTTTCATATCTTCCTAAAATAATTGTATTAATTAATGGAGCAAAATTAAATTTTCACTCTATCATAAAAATATTAAATTTTTAAAAAGAGTAAAAAATGAATATTCATGAACCAATTTCTTAGATGAAGCGTTGTCGTCTATTATTCATTTTTGATAATATGTTGTTTTTTACAGTTTAATTTCTGTTGGTTTTCATTGTAGCCAATAATGATGCTATCATTGTAAGACAGATGATTTTCTAAGCATAGCTTAGACGTGGCACAGGGCTGAAAGTAGGAGGCATGCAATGAGGATTGAACTCACTGTTCATTTGTAAAACTGATCTAGCGAGACAAACTTGCCAATCATTACACAAAGTTAAAGTAGCCAGGCTCTTATGAATGAGGGATGAAAATTAAAATCTCTCTATGATGCTTCCATAAAAATCACAAAATAAAACTGAGAATTGTAATAAAAAGAAACAGAAAGAAAGATTTATCAGAAATAAATAAATACTATTATTTTTGAGAAATCAAAAATATGTAAACTTTAAAACCAAATTATCAGTTTCATAATGAACAACATCATAGTTTGTAAGAAGAATCATTTTTGAAAACAGTAGCATTGCAAGAGTTGTTCAGAATGTTGTGTTGCCTGCGTGTTGCTAGGATGTGTGTTGTGATGCAATGAATATTGGCACAGAATGAGAAATCGGAGGTCCCACTTTGATTCCAATTGGATTTGTTGCATTCACTTACTTGCAATTACCTTTGGGAAAAGGTTTTATTCCATCTCTTCTTCCTTCAGCTATGTGTTAAATAGAAGCACAGCTTGGGTTTTATAGACTTAATTGAAAACCAGTCTACCTGGCCTGGAAGATAAAGGGGTTTGCATAGAGGCAAAAACCCTGCCTATAAAAAGACAAGTTACAGAGGCATCAACAACCCCCTCGTCAATGGTGAAAGGTTGTTGATGGCCTATGTTCCACTGAGAGTGAAGGGGTTTAGGGTTGTTGGTAGTAAAACATTTTGGTCAACATATTCTAATTATTCTGTAGAAAAGACAAACTCCTGTTTTCATACGAGAAAGACAATTGAATAGATTGATCATATATTGTAACAACATAGGCAACACAAAGAATGGGTTCAACAGTCTGAACCAGTCTTGGAGTGTTAATAACTCTTCTCTAAATTAAAGAAGTTTTCTTCCATAAGAATTGTATCTCTAGAGAAAAATCATCAAATGTACAAGACAAAATAATGTGGTAACAACATCAGAACAAATTCAAGAATTCAATCAGCTTTTTGAACCTGGTTTCTAGTTTTTTCAGTTAATCAATAAGCACTTTATGTAAATTATTTTGTTAGCCCGTAGAAACTCCTTCTGTCTGATTGACTACAGTTGGTAAATATATAGAGAAAGCCTGGAATAAAAATTATATTCATTTGAAGAGAGAATAACAAAAAACAATATTTTAATAATCAAAAGTATGTATGTAATATGAAAAATATTTTTGTAATTGTTGTGTCTTTCTTTTCTAAGACACATTCCAATAAAACTCTAAATAATAACAATTCTTTTGTTTACTCTGATTGTTTTCAAATATTTTAATCATTGTTCACTTTCCCTGGTCATGTGACACAATATTCTGATGGTGTCAAAGCATAAAAAATCCCATATGCATGTCATTCAATGTGCACGCAGAAGGTGTGGTTGGTAAGTTGCAAATATTTAATGATCTGTCAGTTTCATAGTTGGTTCACATGGGGTGATGGAACCATTAGTACCTATTAAGTAAGCAAGCTCTATGACAGGTGTTGAAAAGTTCTTGACCAGATCCCATTCCTAAAATCTAACCAAATAACTAAACATCAAATATTTTGTAGGGGAAAAGCTTCTGTTTATAATACGAATACAAGTGTCAAATCAATCCCAAATTTCCTAAAGAATTATTTTTACTTTCTTTTTTTTTTTTGTTTTTTTAATAATTTCACCCCAAGCAAGGTGAGGCTGTTACTAGTATGCAAGCAGTTGCAGTGGAAGAAAAGACTGGGTACAGAGGGTATAGAAGAAAGTATAAAAGATGAACAGGATTCAAGAAGATAAAAGATAGCAATTGATATTACATTTAAATTTTTGGAGATTGTAGTTATCATGGCAGCAAGTAAATGGAAGGGAGTTCCACAGACAGGAAGTGCAAGAAAAGAAACTGTTGGAGTAGAAGTGGCTGTTAAATTTAACTATTTCAATAGTAAAAAGGTGAGAATGAGTAGCATGTTTAAATTCATGTGGACTGGGTACCAGGAAAAAAAGCTTATCCTAAATGATAAAAAAATGAGTAGTTTTTGATTCTGACAAATGTTGTGACTTTGGGAATGTCTAATGAATGCTAATCTACAAAATCTATAGCTCACTCAAATTGTCCCTATTTTTATGAGCAGATCATTGAATTTAAGTTGGGCCCATTCTTTTTATAAAATGATTTTTTCACTTCTGGTTTAAAGTTTTCTTTCTTTTTGTTTTTTTTTTTAAATTACCCGATCAGTAGTTACATGAATAATTCAATATCTTTTCTATATTTTTCTGTTGTCCAACCACTCAGACATGTATTATTACAAAAATGTGCTTATAAATTTAGAGAGAAATTTTAATAACTAAAGTAAATACAATGCTGCATGGTGGTTGCAAAATAAATTCTTTCAAAGGACAAATCAGAGACTGAATGTTTTGCATTTGTTCTTATTATTTGCAATGCATTTATTATGAGAGAAGCTTTTATAAAAATAAAACAGACAAAATGGCTTGGTTTCTTGATTTTCAAGTTGTTTAAATTATGGGATGTCTATGCATGGATTTCCATGGTTAAGTAAAACAATCAGAAAACAGTCATCAATCTCCTTCTCTTGATCTAAATTTATTTGTTCATTCCTTCTTTCATTTCTTTCTTTAGCCTCTGCCTTCTACTCTTTAACATAAACTCTCCTCTAATGGCAACTTTTCAATATTTCATCATCCTTGTCCCCTTTTCTCTATTAAAACATGCTACAGAAATATGCATGTATATATCTTATAATCATATATGATAGACAAGGTTAATAAATTCATCTTACAAATTTGATCTTCACTAACTGATCCGCTGTTGTGGTTTTGTACCAGATTAAAATAAACTGAGTGAGATAATTACTTAGTAATGGTTAAAGAGCTAGAGTTAAAAGCCTTTATGTGGGAATCTGATTCTTACTGGCTGCTCCTCTGCTGTGAGTTTGTACCAGATTAAATTAAAGTGAGATAATTACTTGAGTAATGGTTAATGAGCTAAATGCCATTACTAGGGTGTTTGATTGTCACTGGCTGCTCCTCTGTTGTGATTTTGTCAGTCAGTCAGTTAAGTGCCACTTGGGTGATCATGTCTCAAAAGAGACATGATGACTGGGCAGAAAATTTTCCTGCAGTAGGCTGCCATTACTTTCTGCAGTAGACTGATTGACAACCAAGGCTATAGAATCCAATCTTTTCTGCTATCTAAACAATAGCTGGAGTGATAAGTGACAGATTAATACCTTTTCCACAGGTATTTGTGCATAAGTGAATGCAACAAATTCAACTGGAATTTGAACTCAACTTTCCAATTTCTTGTTCTAAGTCAATACTACTGCACCACAAACGCACATCAGATTAAATAAACAGAGTAAAAATCAACTTGGGTAATGGTTAACAAGCTAGTCTTAAAAGCCATTACTAGGGAGTTTGATTCTCAATAGATATTCACCAGTTCAGATAAAATCAACTTAATAACTGCCAAAGTTATATAATATAAAATGCTGATAAGCTTTTTAAGGAATGAGAGTAGACAAGACAAATCAAAGAAAAAAAAAAATTAGAAGTGCAATCAGGAGATTGTATTTTTAGAGTCTCCCATAAAGCCTGAATGGCTTCAAAGACAATATTGCTTTGACTACATTAAAAACATTGCTTATTGTATTTCACTTCTCTTTTTATTTTGCTGGTTTTGTTACTCCCAAGGCAAATGTTCAGACAAGCAGATAGAATAAAGTTTTTAGGAGATTCAGTTGATCAAATCAGTATCATTCAAAACTTTTATTATATTCCTATAGAAATATGATTGCGTAACTGAACTAGTTTGACTTTTTAAAGTAAAAATAATGAGAAGTGCTTAAGTTTGACATAACTTTATTGAACAATGTAATTTGTGTTTTGCTTTACCAACATTTTTGGACTTTTATGAGTCTATCTTCCCAGAATCTTTTACCTTTCTTAGCAAAGAACTGCTTCATGTAGTATTTTGATGGATTTCAATTTTTTCATTAAGAGAATTTTGTAAAGACTAAGATAAATAGTAATGTAAAGGTGTCATATTCATATCTGGTAAAGCTGGCAGACTGCCAATCAAACTGGGACAATGTCGCCTGATTACCCAAGAAATATCTGGTTTTACAATATCCCGAAATAATATTATGCACTTTTTGCTGTTAATAAAGTTCCTGATGCTTTTTCACTGACTGCTGCCTTCAAAATGGTCTAACTGGGAACAGTGCAGTTTTGAATCAATAGTTTGTTTCTCTAGAAGACACTTTAAGTAATGGATACTTTTTTAATCCCACCATATATAGGGTGTCCCAAAAAATCATTACACACACTGTGACAGTCTGTCATGCTAAACATTAGAGAGGACTTTGAAGATGAAGAGCTTTATTTTCTACAAGATGGGACACCTCAACACTACCATCAAAATGTTAGATCCTTCCTTGATGAGATTCTGTCAAACAGGTGAATTAGATGAAGGGGTTTTGTAGAATACCCTCTGCATTTACAAGATCTCACACCATTAAAATTTTTATGAGGATTCGTAAATGACAAAGTCTACGCTATCAAACATGCGGCAATCACTGAATTGAGAACAACTATTGAACGAGAATGCACACAAACACCAAACAAATTGTGTTGTGATGTTTGCAATTCCATTGCTTTGCATTGTCAGCAGTGGCAGGACCAGAACAGATGTCAGTTTGAAAACAGGCATTGACAAAACAATAAAAGATTTAATTAAATTTTAAAATGATATGTATTTTAATAAACACTGACTTTACAATAATTTAAAATGTGTATACATTTTTTGGGATACCCAGTATATGCCATCACCTTCTGCATAATAATCTCTTGCATTCTACATGCAAAGTGTGCTCTTACAATTTGTTTAAAACATGGAACATTTAAATACAGTCCAACATTTTCTTTATATTTATGTGGCAGTCACACATCAATGTAACTAAAATAACCAAAATAGTGCAAAGCTGGATCATCTGACTATATTAATTTGCTCCTGCCTCATATAACTGATTATTTTCAGGTAATGTCTTCATTTGATTGCTATGAACCTCACTTAGTCTCTTCAGTGTTTCAATGAGAAACCTATACTTTTTATCTGTTACTTTTTCGATTAACTGAAAACTTTTATTTGTGTTTGTGCCACATTCTTAACTTTTTAAGATACAAAATAGAATAGAATATTGAAAATCCTGTTTATTTCCTTTCATATTTAATATTAGAATCAATATACAGAACTTCTCCAATTTTGAGGTTTAAAATAAGATTCAGGCTGAGATGAGAGATATTATAAAATCAAAATTGATCTTTTTGAATGTCGTTAAAACTAAACACTCCTAATGCCATGAAATGTTACAGAATAATATTTTTTGGTCAAACTAAAATTTGCAAATTAATAACAGTATTTTTATATCAGACTTTGCCACTAATGATTAATATTTATTGAACTTTTAATAAAAATTTGATGTAAAACAAAAATGAGCACGTGTTCTATATTTATTGGTTTTAGTTGGATTCATGGATGGAAATCTATACAAAAGGAAAATGCCTTATGGAGATATGTGTTAGTTAGATATTTAACTGGTGATAGTGAGTTCAAGCCCAGGCAAATTTGTAAAGTCTGCTTTTAGTAGAATGAGCAGAAGTAGCATCAATGAAGCATCATTTGGACTTGTTCATCTGTCAAAATCAGAAACTCATCTTAAAGTCACAGATGAAAAAAATATTGTAACTTGTAGTTTTTCATAAAAATATAAAGATAAAACTTTAATCAGAAAATCAGAAATGGAGTGTAGTCTTTCTCGTTTCTTATTTTTTATATTATTCAGGGTAGAGGAGCCTAATTAAGTAGAAAATTACAAAAGAACTGATAAAGCCTGTTATGCTAACATGGGATATTCATTTTGTATTGAAATCCATCAAATGTTGTATTTTGAGCAATTAAAAAAGTAAAAATACTTTTAAAAAATTAATATTAAAATGAAAAGAATTATTTGAAAAATAAGTTTAATATTTATTCATTTATTCAAATGCTATTGCTGTACCATAACTATATCCACACATACATATATATATATGCCATGACAATATCTGGTGGCACATTTAAGAGGATTGTGTGGCACATTTCTGTGCCACAGCATGGGACAGAAGTGTGCCACAACATGGCAGTTGAGAATCACTGACCTAGAGTGTTGATATAAATATCGGCAATAATGAGATGGAATAAAGTTGACAATAATATAAAAGACATAATGAAGAGTGTATCAATTAAGTACATAGGGATAAAAAAGAACCAATAATAAAATGGAGTAAAGCATGTGATCAAAATGATAAATAAAATAAGAGAAGAATAAATTTTTAATGGATTTTAAGAATAAATTGTAAAGTTCTCATTTTTAAAAACAGGTTCTGCCATTTAAAAAGAAATAAAAAGATAAAATATTTCCAAGTCTTGAAAAATTCCAAAAGGATTCCGATTTATTTTTACAGTAACCTCAAAAACTCTATAAATAAATTGAAAACAATTATCCTTCTGAGTTTCTTACAAGAATGAACATCAAGCAAAGTCTATTTTAACAAGGCTTAAACTGGGAAAATGGCTTTCAGCAGGATAAATCACTTTAAAATGGAAGAAGAGTATTCTAATGTAAAAACATGCAAATCAGGCACTACACCTGTTGGCTGAGTCATTTTTTTCACCTGTTTATATTGACATGAAAAAGTGTTCTAATGATTAATGTGATTTTAAGTTGTAGAAATATTTTAAGTTGAGGTCTTGAAGAGTTAATATTCATTTTGAAAGTCAGACAGGTGCGACTTACTATGAAATAAGTGTGACAAACCAATTTTGATGCAACTGTTGAAAGTGTCAGTTAATCTTGTTTGTTTAGATGTGTGCACTTTTGTTTTGCCTCTGGATTATAGGGATTAAAGCATTTTAAACAGTTTAAATAGATTTACAGAAAGAAGGGATTATCTTCAATTGTGTGGAAATATCACCACGCAGTACGTTAAATAAAAAATGAGAATAGACTTTAGTTTTTAAACCTTATCAGAAACAACAAAGCAAGAAGCATAATAATCGGCTTAGGGCAAGTCAAATTGTTGTTTTTATTTGGTGCTGGGTGAGACAAAGATATGTTAAAATAAGTATGAATTAAAGAAAAAATAACGAATGTTTACAATGTGGTGGGGGAGAAAAACACAAAATTAATCCATATACTTAAATACAATAGTCATGCACACACGCACACCCATATACACATGGACACACACGTATGAACACATATATGCATGCATGCACACACAAATGTATGAACATGTATGAGCACATACACACAAGCATGCACACACACATATGTGTGTGTGCACATGTAATGGCTGTCTATAAATTTCTGAGTACACTTTTCTATTTGGGCAGTTAACTAATCATTGTTGTAGATGCTCACTCAGTTACATTTGTGTTTCTTTAACAGCCACAGAGATAACCTGTGTCTTATACTGTAATTATGCTGAGTCGAAATTTAGCTACAGTTTAATCTGTTGTGATCAATTGAACAAGGCCAGTACATTCAAACCCTCAGTCACAATGACTTGTGGCTTCATGCTAACACATCCATTAGTGACTTCAAAATTTAATTTCTTCATTCATTTCATTCCATTTACGCATTCTCCCTCGCAAGGTCTGGTAAGGTTTTCAGTAATTTCAGGAACCAATGAAGTTTCCTTAGTTTATCATACTTGACAAATCAACTGTGGGGAGATTTGAACCTGGATCTCATTCTCATGGTCTGATCATGTGCCCAAAAAAATCACGCAGACATGTGCTAAAAAATATTTAGACATATGCTAAAAACACACACACACACACACACACACACACACACACACACACACACACACACACACACACACAGGCACATGCTCAAAAGAAAAATAAATCTTCTAAGTTGGCCAAATATAGAAATGAATACACTATGGGAACCAGTATTATGGCATGCTAAAGAAAACAAATTACAAACATCAAGATTGTAATATGAGCTCTGGTAAAAAATAGCTACTGAGACATTAGGTTTATAAGCACTGATGTTATGAAGGACATATGGCTCTGTGGATAAAAGATTGATCCAAAGAGTTGTGAATTTAATACCACAACAGTGGGGAACAAAAAATGTAGAGAGTTAAATGGAAATAACTAAGGCATCAAGAAGTGGTATGACTCATGGAATGAGAACAATCTACCCCAATGATCAAAATAAAGGGTTCAGTTCAAAATTCCAATCACCTGAAGAAGGTTGGAGCATACAGCGACAGAAATGTCATGAATATAGCAAGCAAGATGAGAATAATAATCCAAAAACAATGTAAATATTGTTCATAATTACAATAACTCAGCTCAGAAATATAGACAAATATACTAATATATATCATAAGTACTAATCTCATTAAGTAATTTCATAAGTACTAAGTATTGTATATTCCCAAATGATCCCAATAAAATGATAAATTAATTATAATAAATTTAACATAACCAACTTATTCATACATAATAACTCTTCTTGGTCAACTAGTGTTTTGGAAAAGACCAATGGTGTTTATCAGTTTAAATGTCATTTGAAAGATTGTATCTCTGACAAAAAGTAAGTACATATATTAGCTTAACAACCATGTCTTACTCTTCATTTGTTAGATACAAGTTCTATTGTACAACATTTAAACACTTTCTTGTCTACCAACATAATACAAGAAAATACTTGTTGACAACATCTATATACTCCACTAGGAAAATAATAAACAAAAACTTCAACTTGTTGAGACCCTCTATATCAAAATCAACCAACAAACACTCAACAAAATTTATTACGAATATAGCAACAACATATTAAATTGCATATAACATTAAATATCATTTTATATTTCTACCAATGGTATATTTATTTATTACTGTCTACCTGCTTGAATATTTGAGATATGAAAGAAAAATATGCACCCTTTGGATGAAATTGAACCTACATCCTTCCAGGCAGGAGAAACCATCATGCTTATACCAACTCATCCATGAAGGACATTTTCTTTTATCAAGTTCAAAATTAGTTTAATGAATCTAATTCAAAAATACAACTACTGGTTAAAAAAATATATTCTACTCATAAGATATGGATTAAGACCAAAAACCTTCAGTAATCTTTAACCTTCATGCTCACCAAAAACCAGAATGTTAAAAGGACAGTTTTTCCCTAGACACCACTATTATTTTAACTAACTTCATTCCTTGGTAATCAATCATATTTAATATTTTTTTTGTAATTCCTCAAGGAAAAAAACATATGTAAATTCACGTTCATTATGTGGCCTCACTTTTTCAACCTACCTAAAGTAGAATGAATATATTCGATCTATAACTGCATCTACTGCTAAGAAGGTTGGGTCAATGTGTTGGGCCAGAAAGTTTTTCTTGTCAGAATCCATCTTGCACATCTATAAATCTACCATTTGTCTGTGCACTGAGAACTGCTGCCATATCTGGTTAGGGGCTTCTGCTATTCATCTCAAGGTTCTCGACAAAATCCAAAGAAGGATCTGCAATGTAATCGGTCCTGATTTGGCATCTCAATTTCAGTTACTTTCTCACCAACATGACATGGTTTCTCTCTGTATTTTCTAAGCATTTTCATGTCAACTACTCTGATGAGCTTTTTCCCTAATGCCCTGTTCATGTGAATTTAAGCGTGCTACTAGATTGGCATCTAGGTCCCATTCTTTTACTGTTGAAATAGTTAAATGTCACAACTTCTTCCACTCAAATAGTTTCTTTTCTCACACTTCCTGCCTGTAGAACTCCCTACTGTTACTTGCTTATTGATAGCTACAATCTCCAAAAATTTAAATGCAACCTCAGTTGTCATCTTCTATCATCTTGAATCTCGTCTTTTATTCCCTCTTCAATACCCACTATATCCAGTCTTTTCTCTCACTGTAACTTCCTGTGTATTAGTAATGTTCCTGCCTTGCTAAGGTTGAAATGATTAAAAAGAAGAAAAAAAAAAAGAAGGTATTATTATAATTCTAATCATTGTTCTTAAAACAATAACCATTGCTAAGGAGTGAAGGTAGTTAAAATAATAGTGGTATGAAGGTAAAAATTGTTCTTTTAACAAAGCTTTCTTTTGTGAGTATGAAAGTTAATGATTTCTAAATCTTCAACAAAAAAGACATTATATTTGGTCTGTAAACAAATTATCCAACAGACCTTAAGGAAAATGTCAGAAGATTGCTGGTTATCAAAAGCAGCTGAGCTACAAGCTACTTTTGATATAAAGGTTTAAAAAAAACATCTATAAAACAATTTCATTGCTTTCTAACAATGTGAATTTTTACTAATATTAGCATCAAATGGATCTGCTTTACTAACTTATAAAGGTCACATTCTTAATAACTGGAAAATTCACTTTGAAACAGTTTAAAATTCTCCATCTAATGTGAATCAAAATGTCATTAATTCAATTCCTTTCCAGTTGGAAATTCTTACTTGGAAGTGAAAACAGCTTTAAAGCTAATGGTATCCAGTAAATCACCTGGCGATGATGGAATAAGAGCCAAAGTGTACAATTATGGCGGTAATGTACTCTTCATAAGCTCTTGGATTTGTTTGGTATGATTTGGAAGCATGGCCAGCTTTCCCAGGAATTTAAAGATGTCTCCATTATTTGTCTATTTAAATGGAAAGGGGAAAAAGAATTATGTGACAATCATCAGGGTATATCATTTCACTCTTTGGCAGGCATGATACTTACTCAACAGAATAAGGATGATTCATCTTGTAGATCTATGTTTATCCTGTATCTTTCCCCTCTCAGGTGCTGTCAGGGCTGAGAGGGGGAACAGACATGATATATTGCTTGAAACAGGTTGTAGAGAAAGCATTGGGAAAAAACCATGAGTAATTTATTGTCTTTGTTGACTTAAGTAAGGCTTTAGTGGTTGGTACTGAAGAAAATTAGGATTTCTGATATGATGTTCAATGTCATAATATCCTTCCATGAAAACATGTATCCTTCTCTTAAGTCAGATGGTAGTTGATCAGATCCTTTTCATGTGAAAAATTGGACAAAGCAATTATGTGTAATGGCTTCTATTTTATTTGATATTTACTTTTCTCTGATGGCAAAATATGGTTTTGATGATTATAGTAATGGCACATTGTTTAAATTTAGAACAAATGTCAGACTCTTTAATTACCAGAGATTTAAGATAAAGACTCTTACTAAGGCAAAAATGCTTTTAGACTTCTTGCTTGCAGATGATGCCCTTCTGGTAGTTAGCTCTTTCCAGGAAGCATAAGAAGTCACAAAGACATTTTCATTTACAGTACAAGGATTTGGTCTAACAATAAATGCAAAAAGAAACAAGTTATAAACCAGCTAAAATCTACAACTATCCAAAAGAGTGGTTTAATATACTGAGGTCCCAATAGAATGCACTATTATGTCAAAGCTTTTAAAGTATATGAACTCTTTCCTATTACTTAGGGAACAAAATCAACTCTATTTCTTCTTTAGATGATGAAATATTAAACTAGATCACTATGATGCCTTTGGAAAGCTGCAAGCAAGAGTTTGCAATCAGAGAAGACTGCGTTTGAAAACCAAAATTTAACCAAGGTTGCTGTGTGAGTCTAAATTATGGACACTGTATCAAAAATATATCATACAGCTAGAAAATAAAAAAAAAATGTCTTAAAAATATTTGTGGTTGCTCAGTCAGTTAAGTGCCATACGTGATACACGCTTGGATGATCATGTCTCGAATGAGACATGACTGACTGGGCAGAATATTATCCTGCAGTAAGTTGCCATTGCTTTCTGCGGTAGACTGATTGCCAGCCAAGGCTATAGAACCCAATCTGTCCTGTTATTTAACCCATAACTGGAAGGAAGAGATGGATTAATACCTTTCACAAGGGTATTTGCGCATAAGTGAATACAATAAATTCAGCTGGAATTCAAACTCGGCTTCTCGATTTCTCTTTCCGAGCCAATATCCAATGCACTACAAGAGTAATTAATTATTTTCTATTAATTTTCCTACACCTACTTTCCCTAAAGATGAAATATTGTGAGCACTTCACTATTCTATTAGTATTTCCATGTTATTTATTCTGAGTGTCTACATTCATTGGTCCTACCAACCTGGATCTTTACAAACATGCTATATAAATACAGATTAATCTTTCTCATGTCCTTTGTATTTCATTAGTAAAAAGTAGACAAGAAAACACCTTCTTCTGACTCCTGAGTGGATGTTTTCTCAATCACTATAATCTTGACTACTTCAAGTCTAGGGTTGACCATTATCTTTCTTGCATATGTTCATACAATACTACACAGTAACCCTCTACCTTGAGTGGTCTTCGAACCTTGTATTGGGTGAACGTTAATATAAAAAATCTATCTGGCTTATTTAGTGTGATATATATTTTTATGTGTATCACTCTCATGTGCTTATATATGTGGCTTGAACATATACAAGTTTTGAACCATTACATTTAAAAGGTAGTTTCACTAAGAGGAAAAGATGAGATTGAATAAATTGTCAAATTTGCCATGAAAAAAGAATTTATTTTATCTTATAGACATAAGTGAAAGAATGATCTTTTGCACAGAGTTCAGTTTGTTTATGATTGTTTATTGATTGTTCATTAGTGAAAATGAAATGTCTTTGTTGAATTTCAATATTGATTGTCTAGATAATGAATGATAATAGAAAAGATGGAGGTATGTGGTAGGTTCGCATAATTACAAAGTTTGTTGATGTGTTGAATTAATGAGTCCCTCCAAGATAAGTGATAATAATTTTCTAGAGTTTATCAAGTTATTATTAGCGATGGTGTCTGCGTGTTTCATTATAGCTAGAATGGCACAAATAGATTTGGTGACAACTTGGTAGGCACAACTCCTCACATGTCTGCTTTAAAAGGCTTGGATAAGCTCCAGATAGTAGGTTAAAAAAAGTGGGTCATCAATTGTGTCTAACTTGAATAAAAATGATAGGGTTTGGAGGGGGGGTTAATTGAAGTAGAAAAAGTAATATCTGTAATAATATTAGCAGACAAGTTGGACTAATTAATGGGAAAATTGTTGCTTATTCAGAGTTGTTGTGTAGACTTCAGAATATCTTCAATAACAAAAGTTTTTTTGATAAGCAAATTTATTTGGACAGAAAATTTGAGTAAATAAGAAATTTATGCACCTTTGTTATTGGTATTGTTATTGGTATTTGTTATTGTTATTTGTTATTGGTAAATTTCCAGTTTTTATTTGGCAAAAATATGAACATAAAATATCAAAATACTTTTTTGTATATCTTACTTATTTTTTTAAATAATGTTTATGTTTCATATCATGATTTAAGAATTTATTCCCATTCTTCACTTCTGTTGTTTTTAACTATTTTGGTATTCAATAATTCTGTTTGTTTTAAACATTCAGTTCTTAACCATTCTGTTTTTTATGCATTCTATTTTTAACCATTCTGTTTTTTTAAAATTATATTCATTCTTTCAGTACTGCTCAATGTAGCAACTTCTTGCTTTATCTTAAGAAAAAAATATTAAAAACTTTTAAAGACACTTTTAATCATCACTTAAATTAAATAATAATACTTGATAATTTTTGCATTTATGATAATTTTGCATTAAATTACTAATATTGATTTTCATTTAATTTTAAGAGAACAGTTAATGCAAATCACCTACACTCTTTCTCTCTCATTTTTCATCTCCCCACTATCTCTTCTTCTTTCTCTCTCATTCTTTCTCTATCTCTCTTTAAGAGCCTTGTTCCTATAGGATGCTGGCAATCATGACCCTTTGCAATGCTCTTTCTCTTTTAATAACTGTAAACTGCTCAGTGTTATGTTTCTTCTAGAAAAAGATGTAGTGGTTTCCTATTGCCTTCACCTGAGTTTTTTAGTCTCAATATTTTTTACTGTAACTAAAAGATGAAAAATGAGTGAGTTGTGCCTTTCAAGAGCATTAGTACGAAATGATCAGAAACACTTTCAGTCAGAGATTTAAGTCTGAGAATTCTATTCACTGCACATCTATCCATAAATTAACATGTAACTCTTCTCATTTAAAGACATATTCATATTTTATTTTCACAATAAGGTGGTAAGTCCTATGACACCACTTTGATATATTTTGCAATTTTTATTTTCTGTTAAATCTGTTATTGAAATGCATGTTATTCATAATTTAAAACCTTTATTTTACTTCTGATATGATTTAAAACTTGATTTTAATTGTTTCATGGGATTTCAGTCACTCATTTAACAATCATTTTGATAAATTATGTTTTCTCTTGCACTTGTTGAACATGGCGACTTTTTTAGATTCTTTTTTCCCACTGAATTGCTCCTTTTCTATAAATTTTACTTTAATTTGCAGAGATATACATACCTTAATATTAATTTCATACAATTATAATCTACATACTGGGAATGTAGCAGAGTGGTTTGAACGTTCACTTTGTGACCATGAGACTTGGGTTTGAATCTCACCATACAGTGAACAAATAACAATGTTGGTGTAATATCTTATTAAAAAATTACATCTTTAGAATGGAATATCAACTGTCCAGATTATTAGAACATGCAGATGTTTATCAAGATTAATACCAAAAATATTGAATTATTTGTGGATACTTCAATTACAGTATTAAAAATTGAAATAGAAATTAAAAATATATTATGCAATGTAGTATATGAATTATTAGTTACCCTGAAAAAAAAGTCAAAGCAGAAGAAAACATGTTTATTTCAAAAATAAAAAAATCACTAAAAGAAAGTAAAAACAATAGACAATTTTTAGAACATAATCCAGACTTGAACACTTACTATTTAACAGAGTACTAATATTTGCACAAAGAATATTAATACCTATCATATTAAAAAAGCAGATATTAAATAAATTTCATAGTGAATCTCTGTGAATTTCAAGGATGAAATCTCTTATTAGAAGTTATGTATACTGGACCAAAATGGATCAAGACATTGAAAAACTTGTAAAAGCCTGTGAAGGTTGTGCTCTGGAAGCAGAATCACCTACAATGAAATTACAGCCTTGGCCAAAGATAGATACTCCATGGTCAAGATTGCACATAGATTTTGCAGATTCAATAAATGGATCACATTAACTGGTAGTAGTGGATAGTTTTACAAAGTGGCCTGAAATTTGTAAGTGCAAAAACCAACTCCCAGGATTACAGTGAATTTTTTACATGAACTGAAATATGGCAAGATATGGCATTCCAGATGTCATTGTCTCAGATAATGGTATACAATTCACTGCTTACGAATTGAAAGAATTTTGTAAAATGTTCTTGATTGAACATATTACTACTCTGGACAAGCTGAATAGTTTGTGGGTATTTTTTGGAGAGCTTTAAAAAAGCAAGTAATGGATAAGTGAGTGAAGAAGCACTAAAAAATTATTGAGAGCATACTGAATAATGCCAAATTTCAATACACCAGCAATTATGTCATTCGCAAAATTGATGTTTGCAAGAAGAATTAAATTGGTGTTTGACAAGTTGTTACTAGGTCCAAAAAAATAAAAACTATTTTTCCCATCTTTCTGGCAGCATCTGAATTCCACGTCGACATCTTTTGAGGCTAACCATGAATCGACCCATTTTTTTTATTTCATAAGAATGAAAGTACTGCTCATCCAGGCCATGTGTGATTGATCAGAACAAATGATAATTGAATTGAGCAATGACTGGTGAATATGGTGGGTGGGTCAGAGTTTTCCATTTAAGCATTTCTAAGTAGGTTTCACCCCTTTTGTAACATGTGGGCTAGCATTTTTATGTTGCAAAATCACTTTGTCATGTCACTGCTTGTATTGTGTTTTTTTTTATTTAATGCTTGGCTCAAAAGAATCAGTAGTAGTTGATAGTGCTGAATAGAAGCATCAAACCATGGATATTCGGCTTTGTGGCTGATGTTGATGCATAACCAGGCTTACCCCACATTCTTCTATGCATAAGATTATCTTAGTGTATCCACTTTTCATCACCGCAAAAAACTTACCTTTTCTGCCATTGAAGCAGCTATTCCAACATGACAAGATGCCATTTGACATATTTTGGCTTCAACTCGTACAGCACCCAGTATCCTTGCTTTCGTATCATTCCTAATGCTTTCAAACATTTTGAAACTGTTGTGTGATCAACTCCTAATGATTCTGCAAGTTCAGACATGAGTCTTCATGAAGTAATGTTTCCAATTCTTCATCTTGAAACTTTTTTAGTGTGCCAGAATGTTCTTTATCTTCAACATCAAAATCATTATTTTTCAAATGTCTAAACCAATCTCTACATGTTGGTCTTTGACAGAGAATGGTTATCATAAGTCTCAACGAAAATTATGTCTACTTCAGCTACTGAATTCTTTTGAGTAAAAGTAGTGCAGTAAAATTCCCCGCAAATATACTTTTTTGGGCACAAAATCTGACATGTTTACGCTATGAAAAACAAAGTTGTTTACACTTCGATGAAATGACATACACTGAAATTCAAACTTGCTTATAGTACTTCCTTATAGATATGTTACCATCTGAAACTACACTCATGCAGTTCTGGGAATGTTATCTATTGAAAAACAGTGAGAACTTATTCAAAATATTAATAAAATCTTTCAAAAAAGAGGATGCTGTGAATACAATAAGACACCTCAGTAAAAGAAATAAACTAGGCAAGATGACTTAAATAAAGAATTCAAGAACAGAGTTCGAAGAGAGTTTTGACAGAACTCAACCTTGTCTGACTCTCTGCCCTCAGACAGGAGGGAACCTAGGTGATGCTCTCTAGAAGGGCAGAGTCTTGTCTCGAGAAAAACAGACAGGGGCTCAACCCTGCCTTGTGCAGGACATAGGGGAAATTTTTGTTCCAACTTAAGGGATTTCCCAAGTTAAAAATGGCCTTGTACCACATTTCGCCTCAGTGGGGAGGCTGATAAACATTGAGAGTTCTGATAGAGTGTTCATTAGAGTATTGTTATAGTCAATTGAGATATAATATTATAACTGTTAGTAGCAAGTTTTAACAGATTGTGATCGTGCAAGCAGTTTTGAATTATATAAAGTAAAATTTGTATTTCAAAACTGAAATGTTGAGGTTTCTTTCTGTTATACATTTTTATCTACAATGCTCTTTGCTTTAGCTTTTGATAAAGTTTTCACCATTAACAAGTCTCTAATTCAAAAACATATTTTTTCTGTTGAGACAAAAGACAAGTATTTAAATACTGACTCATGTTTGTTTCTACAAGTTCCTGTGGAAGCCATCTTTCTAGCTCCTCAATTTTATTTAACATTTGTAAATAATTGTTTTCAATAAAACAGCAATGACACTATTAACAATACCCTAACATTTTACATCAACCCAAGAGATGTATTATTAGGATAGTTTTTCATTATATCAATAACTCACTATTAGTTTATCATTAATTTTTACAGAAGTTATGGTTCTAATTTTCATATGAACATCAATGAAACTATTTACTGTTCTTGTCATTAGAAAGCAGAATTTCCATGCTGATATCAAGTAAGCTCTTTAATTAATTGCATAATGATAATTTTAATTAGTGAGGCTCTTTTGCACCAATTAACTTCATTAGTTCTTTTACACCAATTAATATCTTTGAAAACATCCTGTTTGATGTTTTTAGGCGAATGGAGTTTTCTGTTTAATGTTATGGTCAAGTCAGGCTTACTACTGGCAACCCAGTATAAGTTAATACATAGACAGGTAGTTAACCAGTGCTCCACTAGTTTTTCTGAAGAGGATGGTATGTCACTCTACAGGACAAAAAAAAAAAAAAAGACCTAGCCAAAGCAAATGAACTAATATCCAATATATATATATATATATATATATATATATATATATATATATATTATAAGGAAGTGAAAGAACAGATAGATTAAAACCCACTGTTCATGCATTTACTTTTATAAAGCGTGCTCAATACAAAGTTGTAAGTTTGTTCTTACAATGGTTTATAAATGCATTATATCACTACACAAATATTTCATGTTTCAGAACAATACTGTTTTTCTTCAGGTCATATTTTTATATATATATATATATATATATATATATATATATATATATATATATATATTGCTTCTCTCTTTAGCCTACCTACATGTGTATTTGTCAGTTGCTTTATATTAAGTTAATCGACCTCTTTTTACTGTGTTGGGTTAAGCTTTTTTATTGTGTTAGTATACCTGGTTAAATTTTTATGCGATGAGTAAATGTTTGTGTTCGTTATATATATATATATATGTTGGATTCTATGATTGTGGACAATAAATAAGGATCAACAGTGCATGATGACCTTAGTTTTGCATTTATGCATTCTTGGTTTCTGAAACTGTGAAGAAAATCTGGTAAGAAGAAAACATTTAATTTGTGCTTTCTTGTGTGTGATGCTAGTCCAACCTTGCTTCAGGCAACAAAGCCACACTGACAGATGAAATTTGTTGATGCAAAATTTTGATGGTGTTGCTGCTTCAAAGCTTGATGAAGCTTTAACTTCATGTCATACGTCACTCTTTTTGATTTAATGATTAAATTTCCCATGTTTTCAGATCAAAGTTGAGATACTTCAAGTTGTCTTTCAATTTGTCTTTGTAACGTAAGAGTGGATGTCCAACTGAATGCTTGGAGTCTGATAGCAGTCCATACAACACCTTTTTTGGAAGCCTATACTCATCCATTCTCACAACATGACCAGCCCACCTAAGTTGAGAACCTTTGCTAGAATGGTTTCACTGCCTGTGGTGTTGTTACATTTCTTCAATATGGAACTATTCTTGACCCTGTCATCCCATTTTATGCAACATATGACATGAAGGTAGTGCATGTGAAAGGTGTTATGTTGGTTTATGTGTTTGCAGTATAGGGTTCAAATTTCAATAGAGAAGGGCTGAGAAAACAAATGAGCTGTATATGTCATATATATATATATATATATATATATATATATATATATATATACGTGTGTGTGTGTGTGTGTGTGTTTTCCTCTTGTTTTCTTTATTTAAACATAATGTTTTTTTCTTCGGATTATAACTGCGTATGCTTTTTCATGCGCGCACACACACACACACACACATGCACACATGCACCTATATATATAAGGCTAAGATGAGGTTTCAACTCTTGAATGCCAACCTTCCGGGAGATGGTGTCTTGATAAAAACACTCAGTGTACTTAGAATAATGTGAGTGTATGAGTTGGGTGTCAAGCAGAGCATCTGACCTTGTAAACCCTTACCACAAAACATTATAACAAATCTTCTGCCAGGCAGCACCTACGTCACTTTGTGCAAGATTAATCCTGGTCCTGCCTAAAAAAACACAAAACAAAAAAACACAGATCTGTATGTATGTTATAGATAAACAAAAGTCTTTGCATCTAGTGTTTTATTTTAACTCTTCTACTTAGGATTCAATCACTATCGGATTGGAATGAAAAACTGGAGAGCCGAGTACGAATTCCAGTTGAATTCATTGCAATTACTTATGTGCAAATATCCTTGGAAAAGATACTAATCCAATCTTTTCTCCCTCCAGCTATTGGTTGAACTTACTGCCCACGCTGTGTTCTTTTGATCTCAGAAAGTCACGTTGTGAAAACTCGGTAGCCATATTTTTACCATATCCAGACTGAACACTTGTGTAAAATAAAATAATTACGGCATAAAAAACAAACAAACAAAAAAAACAATTAAATAAATGAATAAGTTCGAGGACGCCTGGATGAGTTACGAAAGAAAGTCTTTATAATAATAAAAAAAATGATTAATTACAAAAACAGAAAATACAATTGCCAAAATTCAAGTTTACAACGGACAGAGGAATCATTTTAAAATATCAGAGCTTTCAATCTTCAAATAAAAATAATCCTTTCTAAGTTTCATTAAAAATATCAGAGCTTTTCAATCTTCAACTAAAAATAAGTCCTTCCGAAATTTCGTTAAAGGTAATCAGAGCTTTCAATTTTTAAAAATAATCAGGCTGTCAATTTTCCAGATAAAAATGTCTCTTCAGCTTTTAACAAACTTTGCAAAGACAGCGAAATAACAGAGAGACGAGCGGCGGCGGTGTCGGGGTCGTTTGATCTTTGTCGCTCATAAACCTCACTCAGCAACTGATTTTTCTCGCTGAGTCTCCATTTTTATTGTCATCCCCAATTCTCTTGGGGGATCTATCTGACTCAAAGCTTTTGACCAATGAGATTATTTTCTACCCACACGATTTATGGGGAGCCATGGCTCGACGAATGAAATATCAACAACTCACATGACATAATGTCTTTCTGTCTTTTATTTTCAAATACATCATCTGTTTTTCGATTTTAGAATCTGTTCCCAGGAATAATTTTTGAGGATTTAACCCTACCTGACCTCATCAAGGAAATTCTGACATTTTGTTATGACTACAGCCATTTTTCAAGTTTTCATTGGCCCAAAACAATTCGTTTCGAACACAAAAAAAGAAGAAATACTATATTTTTCTCTTTTGTCCCAATTATCAGCCAATTTCTCTATTCCCCGGATTTTACAAGTACATTATAATAAAAAAATAGTTTTTTACGTAAGCTCACATCGCAGATTACAATAAAACACAACTAACAATACCACTAATATCAATTTCTCTCACTCCGTTGTATCAATTGGAGTAGATAGACTAAACTATCGCCCGGTTCACACTCCATCCACGTCTACTGAATAGGTGAAGAGGCTCATCCCTTGTTTCCTGTTTAGGATGCGGTTTCCGGTTTTCTCTCTTTTCCAATCTCTTCAATCTCTTCAATCTTATGTAGCCCCCTGCACATCAGTGGCGTTACCGCCTTGCTCGGGGTGATATGATTAAAAAAAAAATTAAACCAAAAACAAAAATATACCGATGTGGAAATAGGGTTACAATAGCACGAAGTCGCAAGTCATCATGACCGAATGTTAAAGTGTACTGACCTTGTTCAGACTGTTGATTATGCCAGAAACTGTAATTAAAGTTTGCTCAGCATTAGTTGCAGTGTAAATCACAGGCAGGCTCTGTGGATATTGAACAAATGCCAACGTGCTTGAGCAGGCATCTGCAACAGCTTGCTAGCGGATACCAGTGACCAGCCATGTATACTATCATCACCATCATCATTAATTTTTGACAAGTATTTCTTTTACCTTAACTTCAATTATCCTGGCCAAGGTATCAGCAGCCATTTGTTACCCCTCCCCGCTATGGTCTGTTCTTTGAATCGAAATTCACCTAGTAGCTTAACTTGATGTTGATTTTTGGGAAAAGCAAGAATTGAAGAATGAAACTTTCTTAATTCAAATTTCCTGTGTTAAACTGTGAGGTATTTTTCGTTTTTTTTCCTTTTTTTGTATATATATCTGTATTTTTCGTTTTTTTTCCTTTTTGGAGTTCATGCTTCATTTGGACTCTAAGTTAAAACTTAGTTAACTCTCCACTTTTGGAAGTTTGTGTTTTGTGCATGTTTTTTTGTTTTGTTTTTTTTAATAGGAGTAGATAGGTCACACTATCGCTCGGTCGATACTCCTCCCACGTCTATTGAACTGGAGTAAAGGCTCGCCCCTTGTTTCCTGTTTAGGATGTGGTTTCCGGTTTTCTCTTCTCTTGTCTCTCTTCAGACCTTGGTTTTGGTGCTTCCGTGAGTTTCCTGCGATCTGGCCGGTTGGTGGCAACGGCTCATCACTGTGAGGGTACCGGGTTGGCAGTTTCCTGGTTGCTGCTTCCGACTGGTAGTTAGGAGCCCTAACTCTTGCGCAGCGTCAAGAGCGGCTGCTCTGATCAACAGTTGTATAATATATGGGTTCTTGTCGTGCCATGTCGCGCATGGATAGGTGTCCCTGCAAGCGCTTTCGGTGGGCAACCCCGAGGCCACACCTTGTTGCAGCCCTAGCCAGTTTCCCTCCCAGCACAGATCGTGGGTAATGACCGCCTGTATCCTCTACCCTAGGTCCCTTTCTACAAACAGAATCATGACTAAACAAATCAGAAATGACCCTAAACCAGTTAAATCCAAACCACCTAAACCCATTAACCTCTCCTTCACTAATATCCGAGGCATTCGACTAACTTTCCTAGTGTAGAAGCGTTCCTGCATGAAAAGTCCCCTGACATCCTCGCGCTCTGCGAAACTAACCTCAACTCAGCTATTCCCTCCTCTGACCTCTTCATCCCTGGTTATCTTCCCCTTTTAAGGAAGGATTCCACTGTCCACATGCATGGGCTGGGTGTTTATGTCAGCGAACACCTCCCCATAACTAGGGTGACTTCACTCGAATCTACTGACCACCAATACATATGTCTCCGCCTGTCTCTCCTCAGTTTGGTTAGCTACCTATTCTTTCTTTACCGTTTTCCCTCCTCTCCTGACTGCTTCCTACTAGATAGCATTGCTGACGACATAGATAAGGCTATTTCCTATCACCCATTCGCCCACATATTTGTATTTGGAGACCTCAATGCCCATCACTCTGAGTGGCTTGAAAACGCCGTTACTGATCCGGCGGGCATTCACGCCATGAACTTTGCTATTTCCCAATCCCTTACGCAAGTGGTGGACTTCCCCACTCGCTTCCCAAGCACTCCCTCGGGTCATTCCTCACTGCTAGATATATGTTTCACCTTTGCGCCTGACGCCTGTCAAGTCTCGTAGCTTTGTCCTCTCGGCAACTCCGACCACGCTGTAGTCTCCCTCAGTATTTCTTTCCAATCTCACTCCCCCCAGGAGCCCCCTACTTATAGAACCTCCTACCTTGACCAAAAAGCTGACTGGGATGCCTTTCGCAATTTCCTCTGCGACGTCCCTTGGGAAAAATGTTTGACCTATCAGTTGATGACTGTGCTTCTGAGGTCTCGTCATGGGTGAAAGCTGGCATTGATGCCTTCATACCCACCAGGAAGTATTGCTTAAAACCTCATTCCTCTCCGTGGTTCTCTCCGGCCTGCTCAGCCGCCATTGCCCACAGGAACCATTACTTCCGTCTATTCCGGAGACAGCCAACTGATCACAATAGGCGCCTGTTCACATCTGCTCGCAATGAGTGCAAGAGAACCCTAAATGACGCCAAACAGTTGTTTGCTGAGAGAATGCGACAGCACATAGCTGACCGCAAGTTCGGCTTCAAGGACTATTGGAGGATTTGTAAACGAGTGCTCAACAATAGGAAATCCTCAATACCTCCTTTAATCCATGGATTTGAGGTTCTCACGTCATCTGCGGACAAAGCTGAGTGCTTTGCCCACAGATTCTCATCTAACTCCACATTCGACTCGTCCGGAGTGCACCCACCCGACTTCCCTATTAGAACTGAGGCCAAACTGCATGACGTATATATTACCCCGACAGTAGTATCCAGAGTAATTTCAAAACTCGACCCCCATAAGGCGTGTGGAGACGATGGAATCCCGGTGATAGTCCTTAAGAGGCGTGCTCCTGAACTTTCCCCTGTCCTCTCTAAACTGTTTAACTACTGCCTTTCTGCTTCCTGCTTTCCTGCATGCTGGAAATTCTCTTCAGTCGTTCCTGTCTTTAGGAATTGTGGCGAACCCTCGGACCCATCCAACTATCGCCCTATCAGTCTTCTACCGATATTCGGGAAAGTATTCGAGGCTATAATCAATGCTGAAATAGTTCATCATTTCACCGCCCACAAACTGTTCTCCGACAGGCAATATGGATTCCGCTTTGACAGGTCCACGGCCGACCTGCTAACAACCGTAACGGAGTACATGCTACAGGCCCTTTATGAGTCTGACGAGGCTCGCACGGTTGCTCTGGACATCTCCAAGGCTTTCGACAGGGTTTGGCACTCTGGCCTCCTATGCAAACTACGCGGTTATGGTATTACCGGTCGCCTGCTTGACCTAATCCAATCTTTCTTAAATAACCGCAAAATGAAGGTCGTTCTGAATGGGCGTGCCTCTTCGTCCTACAGCACGAATGCTGGTGTCCCACAGGGCTCTATCCTGGGCCCAACGCTCTTCCTTATTTTCATCAACGACCTCCCAGATGAGATCAAGTCCCAAGTAGGCATCTACGCAGATGACACCACAATATACTCCCGCTCCAGTAAGAAACCTATCGTGGCGGACAGACATAATCTCGCTGCTGACCTTGAGCGGGATCTACACTCTGTGGTGAACTGGGGCAAGAAGTGGCTTGTCAACTTCAATTCATCTAAGACCAAGCTGTTGTCTGTCAACCATTACAGTGAACCTCTTCTGCCTCCCATAAGCATGGACCAAGTGATTCTCCCTGAGAGTAATACACTACGCCTCCTCGGACTTACCCTGTCCTCAGACCTCAAATGGAACCACTATATTGAATCCATAGCAAAATCTACTGCTAAGAAGATTGGGTCACTATGTCGATCCAGGATGTTTTTTCCACCTGAATCCATCCTGCATATATACAAGTCAACCATCCGTCCGTGCATGGAGTACTGCTGCCATTTATGGTCAGGTGCCCCTGCCGTTCTCCTCAGTGTTCTTGACAAGCTCCAAAGGAGAGTCTGTAATGTGATAGGTACTGATCTGGCGACTCGACTGCAGCCATTTCCCCATCGTCGAAATGTGGCCTCACTTTGTCTCTTCTATAAATACTTTCATGGCTTCTGCTCGGATGAGCTTAAGTCACTGATGCCTCCTCAACAGGTGTTTACTCGTGCAACCAGACTGGCAGCTGGGTCCTACCCATTCACAGTCAGGTTAGCCAAATGCAGACGACAATTCTACTCCTGCAGCTTCCTCTCTCGCACTTCCCGCCTGTGGATCTCACTCCCGTATTCTTGCTTTCCTGACGGCTACAACCTCCAGAAATTTAAATGCAAAGTCAATACTCATCTACTAACCACTGGCCTCTAGCTCTCCCCGCTCCCCTGTATAACCTTCCCTTTCTCTCCACCTATGTATCTGTCATCGCACCTGCTTTCTCAGCTTTCTATTGTTCCTTTCTAACTAGTTTGTACTCCTCACTCTTTTCTAATTAATCTTGTTACATTTATGTAACCCCCTGCACATCAGTGGCGTTTCCGCCTTGCTCGGGGTGAAATGATTATATAAAAAAAAAAACTACTCAGAGTGACATGCTATAGCAGTCAACAAGCGGCACTATTAGATGGAAGACTGATTTTGTCTAGTAAAAAAAAAAAACTTGAACTGTTAGGACATAACCAGCAACATTATGCTTGGAAAAAAACTATATGATGTAAATGCTGACATTAGATAAGGATGGCTGAAAATTTATGCAAAATGGATTATTATAAACCCCTCATTTGGATCATACTTTTAATTGATAGTGATTGTTGAAATAAAATAATTAATAATATTGATTATTTCTCAATTATTATCAATAATTAAATTGCTTTACCAAATCTGAGTAGATAAATGTATTCAGCTCAAATTCAGAATGAATAATTGAAAAAATAAGAAATATAATCTAGTGAATGCATCTCTTTATATATATATATATATATATATATATATATATATATATATATATATCGATTATTTAATAACTTAGTTTTTGGTCCAGTACATAGTTGTATTAAAAGTGTTCAATGCAGTTATATTGTAGAGCTTGTGAATATTCTTCATTTTAAATGAGTTATTATACGACCTAGATTTCTACCATGTCCTGTCTTCAGGTGATTTGCAATAACTGATTTTCCTGTTTTTTTTAAGAACATTCACGTAACAAGAACTTTTTTGAATGCTCACATAACAGGGATTTTTTTAAATCTACAATTTTCAAAATTAGAACAAATTATAACATTTTCATCCATGATTATATGAACCTCATAGGTATTTTATGGTATGGATACACTTAGTTATAATTTCTGTTCTTTTGTTCACTAATTCATTTTTGTTTGGTAATAACATAATAGCTAACTTTTCTTCCTGTCACAGTCTACATATTTTGCCACCGTTGTAAGGCTTGGCTGTTTTCATGTTATGTCTGGGTCTTTTCTATATTTTAATTTCAAATTCCACATATAGCTAGCCAATTTTGTACAATTTTTAAAGTTTTCTATTTTAAAGATAGCCCTGTGATTGAACCATCAGGTCTTAAAAGTATCTTTGGTGGATCCTAAATATGTTTTTTTTTTACCATTTACGCCATGTACTTTTGCTTTATAAATTAATTCTTTTTATATTACAAAGTCCTCGAAGTGGACATTTATTTTTGTCCCTGCAGTTACATTCTTTATTAATGATCTTGTTTTGTACAATGCTATTTAAATTTCTGGTGTTTTGTGTTTTTATGAAATTTCTAAAATTTCATAAAAAGTACAGCTATAACTCAGTTTGATTGTATTTCTATTGAAAATTTTGTTTAGTTCTGAGCTTTTTCAAAAGTGTTTATCGATCTGTTTAAAAATTATTGTCCTATTTTGGTTTTTACTTCTAAGTTAAATGGTGGGTTGAATCAGGTAATGTTTTCGAATGAGCGAGAAAATTTCGTAAATAACCGTTACAAATGTCTGTTCTAATACGGACATATGAGCATCTATGTAAAATTAAATAAAATAAAAGAATTTTTTTGTTGGGGGATTTTTTGAGGACCAACTGTTGTACCATTTCGGTCTGACGAGCCATGATAATAACATCAAAATGCGGTGAAATATGTATTACTCATTGTAATAACCAAAATCTTTTATAAATTATATTACTCTGTTAAATTAAATAAATGAATTTAGTATTGAGTTCTCTTGAGTTCGTCTCTATTGGAATTTACCTGGATTACATACCAAGTGTACCATGTTTTATATATATATATATATATATATATATGTGTGTGTGTGTGTGTGTGTGTGTGTGTGTGTGTGTGTGTGTGTGTATATATATATATAAAGTGGACACTAAGGTCAACAGCGAGTTGCAGCAGTCTGTTTCATGTTTGAATGCAAGCCTCATAACCTGAAGGTTGTATTAAAACATGAAACCATTTGGATCTGTCACCATTTGGATCTGACCTCTGTGTTCACTTTTATATTTATATTTACATATGCTCTGTCCCTGACATTGAGCACTTTATCAAATTCAATGATTGTACATTCTCAAGCAAGTGGATATATCATGCATTAATGCACAATGGAAACAGGAAGGTAGTCCTCAAGAACTTCATACGTACGAGATGAGGTATCTCAATTAGAGCCATGATGATGAAAGTACTAATAAACCTTGCCTTAACTAGGCTTTCATCATTCTATGAAAGTCATCTTATTACAATTCAATTTGATTTTTATTCTCATAAAGAGTATAATGAGGGCATATATATCATAAAATCACCACAGAAAATTGCATACCTCTCGAATAAAAAACAAGAAAACTAAACAAAAACTGCATACCTGCTTTGTTAACCTCACAGTGGAATACGACGCCATCTAAAAGGACTTTCTTTTCTCGTCCATTAGAAACTATTTTCCAAGCTCTTACTCTACTATATATATATCTGATAGAAGAACTATGTTGGTTCACTAAATCATACAAGCCAGGCGAGGACTCTGATACCAAAACATTTCAAACACTATCAAGTGTATGACAAGGAGAAAACAAATGCCTAATCTATTTAATCTCTTCCTAGACTGTCCTCTGTGCATATAAAATGTACAAATATGAAGAGATGGTCACTTATCATTTAAGAATTCTATACCACATCACAAACAAATTTATTAATGGGAAACAATGTTCCCACTTTCTTTCCCTAGGCCATTATATAGATGGAGGGCATCTATGCTAGTGACATAGGTATTCATAGATGGGATAAGAATGATCTTAAACAAAAAATCAACATCCTCTGCCGGGTGTTCTAAGAAATAGGATTCAAGATAAACATTTCCAAATTAGAAACTATAATCCAAAATTGGAATGGCAGTGGCATTGACATTTACTCTAAATGTATCATCTATCATAAATTCACTATGTGAAATTAGTAGATACCAAACTCTAAAATTTAGTGTAGGAAATAAGGAAACAGAACATTGAATAGTCAACCATAGGGGTAGTTTCACCCAATACCTCCTATTGCTACAAAAGTGAAACATCATCTCAAATCAGGTACTTTCTTGAAAGTTAATTCATGTTTCTTTCTTGAAACATCAACTCGAACCTTGTTTGATTGAGGGTATGATGCATGACACCAAACTTGTATATGCAATTCATTTCTAAAGATGATAGAAGAATGATTAGCTCACTGGCCACCCCAGAAATACCCGATTCTTCCCGCTATCCTCTACCTTTGTAAAAGCCAAATCAGGCTGAAAATGGAGTACTACTGCTATATTTAGACAGAAGCAACCCGCTTTTCTCTTTTCAGCTTCGATAGAGTCCAAATGCATCCTTGTGGGAGATCAATTATTTTCCATACAGATGAAATATTGTGAGCCTCTCACAATGATAGAGCCGTAATGGAAAGTATTCAGACGAGCTGCACTCCTTAGTTCGACCAGTTCTAACCTTCATGTCTAAGACCTGCTGTACCATCCACATTTTAGTGAACCATTTATATTCGTTTATTGAGATGAAAATTCCACTTGAGAAGCTTCTTCCCCCAAATCACTGCTCTCCCAAGAGTATGTTTCTATGCTTCTACAATCTTAACCTCTTTATGTCTTTGGTTAAATGCTATCTTCCCTACATATCTTTGTAGACTGTACCTCTTACACTGTAATCTAGAAATTTGCAAACTACCCATAGTATGTAACTACTTTCTTAGATCAATGATTAAAAATGGCCTTGAGAAAATGAAACCTGTAAATCTTTGGGAGGATCATCTTCCTTCGGACTTAGTGGACTAGCATTACAGAAACATAAAGAGTTGTGTCAACTAAAATCATAATATTTGAGGACTTTCAACAGCAGCAACATCTAAAATGGATAGAACATGTAGCAGAAAGAAAAATACTGATAAAATCAATATGTTAATGTCCCACATTATTTCAAACAATAGTTTACAAAGGAAGCTGTCATCAGTAGTGGAAAGAGCAATAAAAACTATTAGCCATAAGAAACTTATTTTTCTCTAAAACTGTTTTAATAGAAAGATTTTATGCATTTCAGCTGACAGTAACACTGGCCTCTCAGTCAATGAATGCTAAATATTTTCCTTTTAAGGAAATAGCTAATATTACCATTCTCATGTGAGCTGGTGTGTAAGGCATTTCTCAGAAACCTCTACCTTACTTAAAATTAAAATTAAACGTACTACCTTTTTGTATTTTCTCAAAATTGGTTTAATTTCAAAAGTAGAATGAATACTCTTAACAAAATGAGAAGGTATTTTGTGTTTTCAAAAGGGAAAAATCAAATATTTATTTATTCACTTTTATTTCTTGTTTGCAGGGAATTTTTCCTCATGAAAGTGAAATATTTATTTGATTTTTTTATAATTTTATGTACATTGTAATTATTTTTAAAATGCGGTGAAAAAGACTGAATTTTGTAACAATTGCATTCTAATGAACACATATATTACAAAAATATTTTAAAAATTAATATTGAACTTGAGAGATGTGAGACTTTAATTTCGGCACTTTTCAAGCAGTTTTCAGTTCTTTGAAATTTATACATTTGCTCATTATCAAACTTTAAAAGCAAAAATGGAAAAATCTAGAAGCCCATTTCTTTTCCTTTTCCTCTTCCTACACTGAAATATATAAAAGGAAGAAAAACGACAGGATTCTGAAATTCTATAAGCAATTCCTTTTTCACTGCCACAAAACAGAGTCATTTGCAAATATAGACAGACACATATTTGTGAGGGAGAAAGATTTTCAATTATGTTTTCTTCATCTCATAACAAGTAAGGTTTTTGATTGTTGGCTGCATTATATATATATATATATATATATATATATATATATATATATATAATAAATTTTAAATAAATATAAAATAATTTTAAATTCAATTTAAAATAAGCACATCACTTGACAAGACACAAGAAGTGTCGAAACAAAATAGTTACTTTTGTAGTGATATTGTTACATATCCATGTTATAATTTCTGAATATATATATATATATGAAGAATATATATATATATATATATATATATATATATATATATATATATATGAAATTTTCAATCTGAGAAAGAAAGGATTAAGAAAAGAATCTGATATTTGAAAGTAGGTCAGACTTTCAGTTTCAGTTATAGGTTAAATAATAGGACAGATTAAGTTCTACAGCCTTGGTAGGCAACCAGTTTACCGCAGAAAGCAATGACCACCTGTTGCAGGATAATGTTTTGCCCAGTCAGTCATGTCTCTTCCGAGACATGATCGCCCAAAGTGTGTATCACGTGTGACACTTAAATGACTGATAAAAAAAAAAAGAAATTTTGCCATCAAAATGTTTATGTCATTAAAAGGAAAGATCAAATTATTTTAAAAATTATTTAAAGAAAAGTTTTTAATCCTTTCTAAAACATGCAAATTATTTTAAAAATTATTTAAAAAAAAAATTTAATCCTTTTTAACACATGCAAAATGTTGGTAAAAATCTTGTATTAATTTTCGTGGGCATGTAGCCAAATCGTTACGATAGTTTAACAATGGAAAATGTAATATTACGTAACTATTACATTCCGGTGGCAAATACATTAATTTGGAAAATTAATGCAAAAATCAAGTAACTGTTGGATTTTAATAAAACTTTCAGAACTTATTCACAAATGAATGAAATTATTTTTGAAATCGTTATTTTTTAAAAATCTTGGTAATTATATTATTTTACATGTGTTACAACCCCCGTATCCACGTAAATTCATGAAATTTCAAGAAATTAAATTTTGCAGGCAAAACTAATTTTATTAGTTATACGCTGAACTTATTGGTAAATGTATTATTTTTTTTCAACTATTTAGTCCTTTTTCTGAAAATCTCCTCCAAATAGTGAAATAAAAATATGAAATAAAACTGTGACAACATTATTTAATTAGATTAGCTTATAATTGCTTAAATAAATAACATAATTTAAGGACATTAATTTTTTTGATTAATAATGAAATTAAAAAATGAAAACAATTCTTTTGTTTTCAATTTTTAATTTTAATAATTAATAAAGTTTTAAAAATATTTTTGAGATATTTCAAAAACATATAGACGTTAAGTTATTTTATTTATCAAATGAAGACTGTATTTAGTAATCAAAAATTAAAACGTTTAAGACCAGTCATCGAGCCATCGTATTTTTTAAATAATTTTAAAAGTATTTTTGTGTATTTGAAATTGTTTTTTTTATGGATTTTATGGAAATTTGAACAATTTTTTCAATTGCAGACGCCATACACTTATCTTATCTTACATGTCAAATACGGAGGAAAAGTCAGAAAGATCAATACTGTGTTTTAGGAATAATTATATTCTAAATTTCATGCTATCAATAAGTAAAACTGGTGCAAATCTGATTAATTCCGTATTGAATTTGCTAATTTTCAAAAAATAATGTGTCACAGATGTAATGAAACAAAAAACTCTTGAAACAATGTATTGCGATTCAATAAAGCAAAGATAAAGAATTACAAAATAAAGGACAATGAACTGTTTAATGAAACCGTTTAAAGAGAATAAAAAGATTAGCAACAGAATGACAAACACAATGACAACAACAAAGCCTATTTTTAGACCAAATTGTAACAAGATGATCACGTGCCTCTCATGAAAGGATTGAACAAATAAGAATGAAAGCTACGAAAAAAAGGAGTAAATGAACTGATTAATTAAATGGTTCATTTTGCTCGAAGACTAATTTTGTCTAAATGCAGATATCTTACTTATATGAATTATTAAAACGATGAAGAAAAGTAATCACTCATAAACTTACTAACTTAAGTAGATTTACCTCTCTTGTCACTACAGATGGGACAGGAAATATGTAAATACACAATAATAATTATTACATGGTTTGATTTCTTTGCTGCATATTGGCCATTTACTCTTATAAGAATCTCATCGCCGATTTACCAACTCTCTCCAAGAAGGTTTGAATTAATAGTTTTCCTTCTCCTAGACTGGTAGCCGACCAAGGCTATAGAGCTCAATCTGTTTTGATATTTACTCATAGATGAAGGCAGAAGAGATGGATGCATACATTGCCAAGAGCATTTGCTCATAAGTGAATATAATGAACAATTGGAATTCGAAAACGTCTTTACAATTTCTCATTCTAAGCAGTTATCCATTATATCACCGGGTTATCTAAGCTTATGGCCCCTTGTATTCCCAAGTGACCACCCATCTTGATAATAACCATGTTCGATGTTGATTAACTTTGTTAATCATACGAGAACTGGGGTTTCAATGAGATATAGCCATAAGCACACACACACACACACACACACACACACACACACACACACACACACACACACACACACACACACATTTTGATCTCGGTTGGAAGCAAGTGGATGTTTCTAGCCACACCGATGAGCTGTGATACAGCGAAACAGGCTTGTATGTGGATGACTAATATATGATGCTCTCATTACGATTGAGCTCTCTACAGAGGAAGATTTAAAAACAGTTACGACCTCAGCGATTTACGAGTTACTCTCTAAAATGAATTGAGTTCTCTCGGCGAGTGGCATGTGTATACACTGATTATATATAACATATTAAAATTTCTCCCTTCTCATTCCATGTGCCCATGGTTTAGGAAGTAAGGGCTCCAGCCACACTGATGAGCTATGATACAGCGAAACAGGCTTGTATATATATATATATATATATATATATAGTCATCCGCAGACAGATCTGTTTCGCTGTCTCACAGCTCATCAGTACAATTGCTTTTAACCCAGGATTGAAAACAGACCGAATTGGCGTTAGTCGGCAATTCTACCTCTGAGTTATGGGCGCTCAGTAGAAGGTGGCAGACTTTTAGAGTATGATGTATCATACGCCAGTAGCCAGAGTGCTCTAATTTATTACTGAATGACCGATGCGTAGATGGTAGAGTAGCTACTGTTTTTTCAAAGTTTACCATTCTTCCAGAGTGCTCAATCAGGGTGTGAGAATATATATATATATATATATATATATATATATATATATATATATATATATATAAGAAATAAGTACGAGAAGCCGTGAACGTTTTGTTTAAAGTGTAGATTCATTGTTGTTATTATTACTAATATCACTTACTTTGCATGATATATTAAGTTTCCATAATGGTATTTGTGTCGCTACTCATGTTTTGAGTCCAAAGTTGACTCTCTTCAGGCTAATAAACTTGGGACTTCACATATTGAGATTCAGTTGTTTTCTGATGGGCAAAATATCGGGTGTATATATAGATAAGTGGTCGGTGAGTAGGTTAGAAAGTTCATATGCGTGCGTGTTTTTTTTTTTTTACACTCACACGTTAAATCTCTTCCGTTTTGCGATTTTAAAAAGATTTTTTACACTGATTTATAAAATTTTATTTTGTCTTTATACTTCCCAACATTTACATGAATGTCGTGGAGGTAAATTCATAGCAATGTCTATCTACCAAAATGTGATTATGACACGCTCATGATGCAGGAAGAAATATTTATAAAAAATGCAAGTCTTCACTGAACAAAACAATAGGAAAAACCTAAGACACACACAGACACACTAAATTTAAACTCGCTGAAAAAAAAATTTGCGAACCATTGCAAAAAAAAAAAGAAAAAAAGTATTCCAAAAACAATGAAAAGAACTAGATGACCCGTAGAATAAAACTGAATCAAAATCGCTGAAAACATTTGGAACTATAATGACGAAATCATATTTCGCAAGTTAGTGTAAAAAATCTTCCACGAAAGGTGAATAACTCCCAAAACGGAAGAGATTTAACGTGCGAGTATGAAAAAAAAAAAAAAGCAAGAAGGAAACACACACGCATATGAACTTTCGAACCTGCTCACCGACCACTTATATATACACCTGATATTTTTGCCATCAGAAAAACAAACGAATCTCGATATGTAAAGTCACAAGTTTATTCGCCTGAAGAGAGTCAACTTTGGACTCGAAACATTATGGAAACTTAATATATCATACAAAAAGCTAGTAATATTAATAATAACAACAATAAATCTACACTTTAAACAAAACATTCACGGCTTCTCACACTTTTTTCTTCTATACCAATTTCTCTCGTTAGAACAACCCCTATTTTTGTTATATATATATATATATATATATATATATATATATATATATATATATATATATTATTTCACATCATGGAAGGCAATGAAAACCCCGAATATGTAAGAGGCTAGTGAGAGTGAAAGAAACAAAATAAAATATCTTGATTCTAGGGGACAGAGTATAATGGTCTACGATGTATTTAGATTTTGAAGATCGTAATTGACAGAAAAGCAAAAAGTCAGAAAAGTGTTCCACAAATGAGATGCTTGAGATAACGAACTGTTAGCATGAATCTTATTGTTACAACCAGCAATTTCAGCGGGGAAATTATGAAACCTGTCAATCTAGTATTGCACTTAAATTCATGAAGCTGAGGTACAACAAAGATAGCTCATCAGTGCAATTATCATGAAAAATTTATAAGAAAGACGCAGGAAAGCCATGTTTCAATGTCACCTTAAAATCTGTATTTTATGCGTTTTAAATATCTATCCGCAACAGAAACTGAAAAACATTTCAAAGAAATGTTCCAAACCAATACTTTTAAGGAAGGACTCGGATGCTGCACTAAGGTGAACCCTCAAACTGAAGGTAAATGCCAAACCAGTTTTAAGACCAAAGTGCTCTGTGCCACACGTGGCACTACCACTGTAGAAAAAAGAACTAGACCTCTTTCAACAAACAGGACTAATCCAACCAAGAAGTTATTCATCGTGGGCAGCTCTCACTGTCATTGTGAAAAAGGCCAATGTCATGTGCGTCTATGTGTGCCGACTTTTCAAAAAAAAAAAAAAAATAAATTGACCTTGCAGATGCTTACCTATAAATGGAAGTTAAGGAGGAATCCAAAATAAACTTCTCACTATCTACACCCACAAGGTTTTATTTCAATTTAACTGGCTCCTATGTGGAATCAAAACTGCTTCAGCAATATTCCAACAGACAATGCTCACAGGATTGATAGGAATCGGTGCCTACATTGGTGCCTACATTGGTGCCTACATTGGTGCCTACATTGGTCACAGCTATAACACAACGCAAGCGGAACTATTACAACGTGTAATATGTGTGCGAGATCGAATCCAAAAATACAAATTTCGCCTATGGCCGATGAATGTATATTCATCGGAATATCAATATTGAAACATTGTATTCATTTTTGATAAATGTAACAGCCATTACAGCATATTTTTATCGGAAATGTACCAGTTACATGGTCCCTTAAACAAAAAAGATGCCTGATGAAACTGATTACCTTAATGCAAATCGGCATTTGACAAGAGAAATCTCATTTGAATTCAGAACGACTGCTACTCACACACTACCACGCATCCATGGATATTGTTGTTTCAGGTTCTTCAGATAATGACATCTTGTTAGCATTTTTGATTCAAAGAAAGTCATCCAAGTGTACATAGCCAACCGTCAACAACGATAGGCTCCGATGCTTTTAGACTATAATTTCTCCATCAGTTATCAGTCAAGCACAGCATTGGCTAAACAGATGCATTATCAAAACTTATCTCTTATCAGCTACCAGATGACATAGTTGTTTCTGCTGTGTTTGAGGAACCAGAAGGTGTTTCAGGACTTCTGTCCACAGTTAGGGTACAACTAGTTACGTTGGAAATGATCCGGGAAGCTGCAGCCTCAGATCCATTGATAGAGAAATTCCTGTGCTTACACTCAACTGTTCAACAGTATGTGCTGAGAGGCAGTTCCAACCATTTTTCAATGTAGATCTTCCGTATCAATGGAACTATTCTATTCGGTGAGCGCGTCGTTGTACTACTAAAATTGCAAAACAGAGTTCACAAACAATTTTATTACGAGCATCAGAGAATAAACAGAATGAAAGCTCTAGAGCGCAGGTATGTCTACTTACCAAATATGGGCATGCATTTAGAAGTACTCAGGCAAAGTTGCTCGAAAAGCCAACAGATATCAACCCCTCTTCCCACCACTACGAAAAACCACATTGTGTTCATTGCCAACACCAGATGTTGACTTTGCTGGACCAATTAATGGATAAAACGACTTTATTCTGGTTGATGCTTATAACAAATGGCTAGAACTGTTCCCAACGGATCGTGTCACGTCTGGAAACAGTATAATGAAGCTGTAACAAGGGTTTAGCAAATTTGAAAACCCAGAGATCTTAGCCTCTGGTAATGTCAATGCAAGCTAATCAATTATAACATTATTGTGAATGTGACTTTCAATGAGAGCTCCACATGTGAGATCTTGTGTCAGGTTGAGTGCAAATTAAGTAAAATATGTCTTTCATCAAAGAGAATGTTTGGATGAAATATGAATACAAACTTTATGAGCCGCAACTTCGTAAAACACATTTTTAATTTTTTTAAAAATAATTAAAGTATCATTACAAACATGGAATCTTGCTTTTTTTAATTATTTTTTAATAATATTTATTACTTTGATTGTGAATGTGTTTAACACACTCTTTATATGATAAACAATACTCGATAAATAATAGTCTATCTTTTTATTGAGTGAGAAGCAAAGAACCGAATATATATATATATATATATATATATATATATATATATATATATATATATATATATATACACTTCAAAAGCAGCAACAGCTAAAATAGATAGCACATGTCACTCGAAAAGAAAATCATGACATAATCAAGATGTTGGCGTTCCACACTACTTTAAACAAAAGGTTAGGAAGACAAATCCGATCAATAATAGAAAGAGCGATAACAGCTACTGGACTTGAGAAACCTATTATCCTGAAAAAAAATTTTAAGAGAAAGATTTCATAAATATCAACCAACAGCAACAGCACAGGCTCGGTAAAATGAATATTGAATGTTTCCCTATAAGGAAACGGCTATTATTACTATTACTACTTTCATTATGAATGTATTTAATTTATGCCATTAGCAAAATGTCTGTACATATTTCGAGCTTTTGCTTAGTGCCATATAACAGTGTCTAGTTTTATAATTTTTAAAAAACTGTTTCAATATTAGTATTGTGAGTTCATTCCTCACTGGGACCTGTATCTTTTTGCATAGATATCTTCAAACGTAATTAATTTGCAATTACAACAGATACATTAGTTGATATTTACTGCATAATTTATTTTTTAGTTTAATTTTATGATATTAACTTTATTTTCTTTTAATAAAATGTGTATTCATTTTTAGAACTAGACTGAATATGAATATTTGTTTGTCGGGCATAAAACCAAGTAGTTTGCCATCATATTGTTAATGATGTGAATCCAGTTCACACTAAATACTCTAATATTGCTTTACTGGGAGACGCCAATATACATGTATTTTGAATATTCAAAGTAAGGCTTCATTTAAACATATTGAACTTTTTTCAGCTTTATTTTAATATTTTTACTTTGTTATAAAGTGTTTTTCATTTGCTTTCGAGTAATAAATATGTCTTCTATTGTAGAGTAATTGGACATGGTTAAGTGTAATTGGCAAACATACCCAATAAACGGAACTGACAGAAAGTAATACTAAGTAAACAATGTATGTGCAAGACGAAACTAGGCAAAGCAACAGTAATAATGAAAAACTTTGTAAAGTAAGAATGGTGCTAGCATACAAATGGGATACAGACAAGTAATCGCAACATTCTGACTTCAAAGAACAAAAATATTGTGGATGAGACCAAAAAGCGGTCCAACTTATTGGTTAGTAAGAAATCCCAGCATGCATCCGTATGATTTGTTATGCTGCGTGGCTAACTAACGGGAAGTGGTAAGTACTCACTCGCCTTTGGGTAATAGCTGTAGCTATTTATACTCTTATTGACTTCCTATGTAAATGAGTTACTTTATCTCC
The DNA here is from genome assembly GCA_037127315.1 of Ascarosepion bandense. NCBI lineage: Eukaryota > Metazoa > Mollusca > Cephalopoda > Sepiida > Sepiidae > Ascarosepion > Ascarosepion bandense. The sequence goes on from JBBBDQ010030008.1 coordinate 167,702, forward strand.
TTGTACCAAAGACATTTTATTGCCTTATTTTCCCTGGTACTTCTGCGAGCTTTTGTCTTCCTCCAGAAGAGATTGTTTCTTCTGAAAATGAGTGTTTCTTCAACGATTTGTTTATATCTTCAGAGTCTATATTCCTCTCGATTTCACTGTCATGTTTATCTTGCGTTGACATGACATTTTCGCTTTCATTAAATTTGAAGTCGTAGGGAGATTGTTTCTTTGATTCGGCCTTGTGTCAGACATAACCGAACTCCCTACAGCTTACTAGTTTTATCCAGAATTATCAGAAGGTTATTTTCGTTATCACTAGAAGGTTGGTTGGTAGGTTGATTGTTGGAATGTGTGAGTTAGTGTGGAACAGTGGAAGAATAAAAATATACATTTTTCATATTAAAATAGAAATTTATTAAAAGAATAGAACGACAAGACTAGGTAGTAGTTAAAAGTTCAATGAGAAAGTTAAGGATATCAAGAATTACAGAAATGTTCGTAGTAGTAATTTGTTGAAAAGAGTTTATTGCGTACGTACATATGTATGTATGAGCGTTTGTTTGGTAGGAGTTTTTTTGAATGGAGATAAAGAAGTAAAATGAATCAGCACACGAGAAAGAAGTAGAAAGAGGACGATGTGCAACGCGACCTTATGTCCGGGTCGACTTGAAGTTTCTCCCGTTACATTTCAGTGTGTCGTCTCGCTTGCTCTCATCTGACTCACTGACGCTGATCGAAGCCATTTATATAGTCCTTTAGATTTTTTGCACTGGATCGCGAAGTCTTTTTGGTCTTCCAAATCGTTTCCATTGGTCAGAACATCAATTTAACATTTACTCGCGAAATCCGGTTTCGACTTTTTCTTTAAGCACGTGTTCAATTCTTTTTCTATTTGGCTAAACCAGAATTTTACACATCATTGTGAATTTTTTCTAAAAGTGAAGAAGAAGGCTGCTTCTAATTCTTAATTTCCTATCCACCACACATTCAGGCACACTGTACATTTCTTCATCGCTATCAGGTTGCAATCTAAATTGGTCTGCATGCGCTAATATCTAATTTTCATATTTCTATTATCATAGTGTTCTGTCTACTTTCCATTATGAATCTTGCCTCTTGTAGATTAGATTCACTATTCTTTTTGTACCACTGTTTTTCGTTAGTGGCATGAGACATGGTCAGTAGGGCCCTCATTTGTTTACCTATGAGTGCCGACGAGTTTTTCGATCTTCCAGCATGTGGTACAGAAAGAAATGTTTTTTTTCTTTTCGTTGCACACATATATTAACTCAATTTTTAACAGTTTGTACCATCCTTTCTTCTGTACCGCCTTAATAGGCATCTACAAGTAATAGTAGTAATTCCACTCAAATAACATAAGCATGATCCATGTGTACTCTCTCCCAAGATTGGTACTCTTTAGGCCACGTGTGTGTTTTTCTCTGTCTAAATGTTCTTCTTTCAATGCACATTGTACAACTTTTTACATATTTAGTTTGCCATGATAATTGGTAATAAGTCTTTAGTTCCGCGTAAGGTTAAAAATAACCTAACCTTTTTTTTTATTATCACGGATCCATTAAATTAATTCAATTGGACAAGTTTTTGCTTTAAACTTGGTTTCCTTAATTTCTTCCAAACATTTCTGGATATCAAAGTCACGTCACTTTCCGTATCTAGTTGCATGTCCAGTAAAACATTACTGATTCGGATTTTTAATAACCGTTTTCATTTTTTTTTTAATGAAAAGACCTCCATACTCATTTCTTCTTTTTTATGTTGGCTCATCTCAACCTTTCTCTTTTTGGTTTTACAGATACCTTTAAAATGATTAATTTAGAAACATTTTTTTTAGTATGTCGGACATTTTTACTTTTCTCTTTGATGTTTATACTCATATCAACTGCACACTATTCTGTCTTTTTTCTCTATCGCGTCTGTAGCCATTTCATCTACCAGATCCATTATTTTGTTGAATTAAATTTTTGAATCATTTCTTATTGCTGAACAAATTCGACACACTGTTCTCGTGACAACTTTCCCAGTTGTAATTGCATTAGAGTCATTTGTCGATACTCCTCATTTTGAAGACCGTTTACCAATTTCATTTGAATAAAATAATAATTCGATTGACTGATTTTAAGATCCCAATTTCTTAAACTCGCAATATTTGGCAGGCTGTTCAAATAAAGAACAGATCAATGACTGGTTCATTCAATTTTTAAAAAATGTTCATGAAGTTAGCTTCTTTCTGCATTCAGTAGCTTTTTCTTAGGTGCTATGTTTAGCTGACTTATATCGTCTAACATAATTTCCTCCAACTGTCTTGGGTGTGCAATTGCTGATACTTTTATAATAGCTTCACAACCTGCAGTTGTTAAGAAGAGATTAGTTATTTGGTTTTCTCCTCCATCTGATTTCAAATGCTTCAGCCTTTTTTTTCTCTAGCTTTAGCTGCTAGATTCCTAAGCCGCGCTTGTGTGTACTCGTAATGATCCAGTGATAATTGCTCATTCGTTTCTTTAGATATAGGCGACGCCATTGTTATGTCGTGTTACTAACTCAAGGGAATTGGTAAGTACTCAACCACTGCATGAGTAATAGCTGTAGCTATCTATACTCTTAGTGACCTCCTATGTAAATGTGTAATCTCAATTTGTTTATAAATTTGGGGAGGGCATGTTTTGAAGTCATTCTTATATGACTGGAAACAACAGTTGTAATTAAAAAAATGCATTGCTTAGATAAAGAGGCAGGTATCTATTATAGGCGACCATGACTCTCTACAGCTTCCTTTTTCTTAATATCTGTAAATTGTTGATTACACTGATTGTTCTTGAGATTGTTCTTGGGATGGATACCAGTTACCTTCTCCATGGTTTTACATTCAAAGACTTCTCCTAGAATGGTTGCCCAATCAAGTCATTAGAATCCAGTCTAATTTATCCATGTCTAATGGAAGAATAGATGAATTAATATATTTCCTAAAGGTTATAGTGCAAGCAGTTGAAATTTATAATTGTTGAATGTGTGAATGGGAAGTCAGAAATAAGAAAGTTTAGGAAATGTGAGATCAATTGAAAAATAGAAGTCATCTAGAGGTCACTAAGATGAGAACATTAGTCCTGACAGGTTCCAGTTGCAGATTAAATGCAGTAACATCACTAAATAAAAAAAAAAATGAAAAAATGCCCTTAAAAATGAGAAGAAAGGACTAACTATCAAATGTAATGAATTGTGAGTGGGGCGCATTAAAATCAATTAGGTACAGAAATTTAACTGTATGAAGTGCTATAATGATAACACAAAGTATGATACAGAAATTGGAATAGCAAAAGAGGCCTTCCAGAAACTAAGAAAAATATTAATACACAGAAAAATTTAATTAAAAACAATGAAAAGGATGCTTAGCTGCTATGTAATATCAATCCTCCTATATGGCAGTGAATGCTGGACAATTTCTTCACTGATGAAGAAGAGACTCGAGGCCACAGAGATGTGGTTCTAGAGAAGGATGCTGATAATACAAAAAAAAGAGTGCTTAACTGCTATGTAATATCAATCCTCTTATATGGAAGTGAATGCTGGACATTTTCCTCACAGATGAAGATGGGGACTGGAGGCAACAGAGATGTGGTTCTATAGCTGGATGCTGAGAATACAAAGAAAAGAGTGCTTAGCTGCTATGTAATATCAATCCTCTTATATGGCAGTGAATGCTGGACAATTTCCTCACAGATGAAGAGGAGACTTGAGGCAACGGAAGTATGGTTCAATAAAAAGATGCAGCGAATAAAATGGATGGAGTATGTGAGCAATGAGGAAGTTTTATAGAAAATTGGTATAAATTAGACTCTTTTGCTTAGGATCAGAAAGAGAGTTTAAATTTCTGAAACACGTCACGAGGAAAGAAAGTTTGGATAGTTTGACACTTACAGGACGTATTGAAAGCCAAAGTAGTAAAGGGAAATAGCAAGTAAACAACCCAAGGATCACATCTCAATGAATGGAAGATCAGGAACGCGAAGACATAGTAAGAGGATATTATTTAGAGCAATTAAGGTAAAGGGAATTGTGGAAAGCTATGGTCGTCCACATCCTTAAGAGGCAAGGCGCATAAAAGAAGAAAGTTCTTCATTTATTTAAATCAATTTTAAAAAAAATGATTCACGTCATTTTTTGCGAAATAAAATTTTGCAATATTATAACAGTTCTCATAAATATTTTTAGTTTTATCAAAGATAGACATAAAAAAGTCCTTTATTCATATTAGCAACCCATTCCAACATCATATTTAAAGCGCTAAAAATGGTAACTTTTGTAAATGTAGAACATTTTTATTGCTGTGCAGCTGGAAGTATTTATGCATGAAAGAACAAAAAATATTCTGCATGAAAAAAGATGGAAAAACAAACGATGAAAAGACTTAAAAAATAGAAATAAAAATTTATTAAAAAGAATGAGACTTTGATATTTTATTGATCTGTATTTTGTTGTTGCTGTCAGGACAATTTTGTTGCATTCTGGGATGCCTTTGGTTAAAACATGATTTGCAGCTTTTGAGAAATAGAAACAAAGGAAGGAGGAAGAGGAATTTTAAAAATGAGATAGCCAGAGGTTTACATTGAATGAAAATTAGGAGTGAGAAGAGAGAAAGAGAAACGGAAAGAAAAAAAAAACAGATAGAAAATAGGAAAATTGTAAACGAAGTAAAGAAAGAATAAAAACATTTGGAAATAAAAAGAGCGAGAATATTTAAAAAGGAAAAAAGGGAAATTGAATGCAAATAAAAAAATGTTAGATATAAAATATATCAAAAAAGGATTTGAAAGAAAGAAAGAAAGAAAGAAAGAAAGAAAGAAAGAAAGGGTAAGGACAGAGTTGAAGAGGGAAAAAAGCATAAAACATAGAGTAATTGACGAGGAGAAGAATCGAGGACGAAAAAATGTAGAAAAAATAAAAGAAAGTTAAACTAGAAAAAATGTGACTAGACCAAAATAGAATTTATAAAGTAAATCAATAAGTAAAAATCCATAACAAATAAAAGCCAAATGGACGTTGCAAATAGCAAAAGGATGAGACAACAAATGAAGGAAGGAAGGAAGGAAGGAAGGAAGGAAGGAAGGAAGGAAGGTAAAAAAGTACTAGAAAAAAAAAAGGATAAAAGAAAAAAAGGCAAGAAGTAATACCAATCAGAAAAGAGGAGAAAAAAGATGGACACAAAGAATGAAAGAAGGAAGAAGACTAGAAATGTGTTAATGATTGAAGAAAGAAGAATAAAAATAAAGAGAAATAAAGAGGAAAAATAAAGAGGAAAAACATAAAAAATCTGGGGAAAGAAGTATAAAAAAGGGAAAATAGGGTCACAAAAAATGGAAAGTGAAAGAGAGAGAGGGAGAGAGAGAGAGAGAGAGAGAGAGTAGAAAAAAGATGAAAGAAAAAAGCAGAATGATCAAAATAAAAGGAATGAAAATAGATTGAAGATGACGGGGAAAAGATTTAAGATAAGACAACGAAAAAAGAAGAAGGAAGATGAATAAAAAGTCAATAAAGAATTATTAAGAACAAAGAAACAAACAAACAAACAAACAAACAAAATCAAAAGTATTATGTAAAAAGAAACAAGCGAAAGAAAACTGAAGATCGTTGAAAAATTCATCAGAAGATTTTAGAATGGAAACATGCTGCATAAATATTTACTCAGAAATAAATCTAAAAGAGATATAAGCCATGGAAACATATATATGATCAACAAAATATACAATAGAATTAAATAATTTATTTATACGCTAACATGAGCTACTTAATTTTCTATAACATTCATCAGTGTTTCAGTTGTTGATTTTATTAACATTTATTAACATTTATTGTTTTAATTTGCAGAAGTTTTCCATTCTCATATACATTTCTTTTAATGATGGGTCACAAGATTCCTGTTGGATGAATATCTGAAGGCAATTTTATTAACTTAGTGTTACTGAACAATCTTTATCTTTTTCAATCTTTTCACTATTACGTAGCCCCCTACACATCAGTGGCGTTACCGCCTTGCTTGGGGTGATACGATTAAAAAAAAATTACATTTCAGAATGTAAAGGAGCATTTTCTTGCTTAAGAATTTACAATGATTATCTTCAATTAATTTGATTGACACTGTCACCAACTAAAGGGAAGTATTATTTTACTGCATAAAGGGAAGTATTATTTTACTGCCGGCAACAATATTTTATAATCCAAAAAATTATTTCATCTTCTCTCAGTTGTCATCTAAGTCCTATTAGTCGTCTTTTTCGATGAAGTACCTGACCTCTAGTCCAACCACAGGATCTATCCAATGTTGCCCTATTATAATTCAAAAAGTTACACTTCTGAGTCAATATTTCACTGACCGAAGTTTACTTAAAGGTTTTAGTTGGATTGCGTTCATGTCTTTAATCGATTTTACTCGTATTCTACACCTTTCTCGGTTTAAAATCTCAACAACAGCTTCTTAGAATATTTTATTATTGGTAAATCCACTTTTCTTATTGATGCCTCTTTTCATTTTTCTTAAGTAACTTTTTTGCTGTATTTATTGCCATTTTTTTGTTCTCAACTTGTTGATATTTTCACTGTTATTGTTTTCTGATCTCTGGTAAACATACACGCTTGGGTTATCATGTCTCTTTCGATCCATGACTAACTTGGCAGAAGATTTTCCCAATGTTGGTTGCCATTACTTTCTGCGGTAGACCGGTTGTCAACAAAGGCTTTAGAACCTAATCTAACCTACTATTCAACCCATAGCTGGAAGGAGAAGAAATGGAGTTATCCATTTCCCAGGGGTATTTATGTGTAATGGAATGAAACGAATTCTAGCCGAATTCAAAAACAATATTGGGAGGAAAATGTATGACAAAGTGGGAAAAAGTTTTCGTGTGACTCGTTTCATTTTTTAGAACTTTATCAGACTCAGTGGCGTAGCGAGGGCCAATTTTGGGATGACAAAGTTTGCACCCCCCCCCCCCCAAAAAAAAAGAAATACAATATTACAATGCACATTAATCATTTAATGTTTGTATATAAAAATCTATGGTATTTATAATAAAGTTGGATTTTGCATTGTTCATACATTGTCACCCGTGTAACAATTTTCCAAATCACTGAGTGAAAATGATTATTGGGTCTTTAGGCCTTGTAGTCTCAAGCTATGTATACTGTATCTTTAAAATTATTACAAGCTTCGTAAATAACAATAATAGAATAACTTGCGTGACATGCGTAAACAACATTTAAAATGCGCCGTTATTAGTTTAAGTATCTCCACTCCATTTTCGATACCTAAGTTTTAAGTTGAATTTTTAAGAATAAAAAGTTTTTCTCGAAACTTTAATTTTATCTCAATTAAAAGCTAAGTGATTAAATTTACTATTTTCACTAAGCAAAATACTCGGGTTCTTTTCAAACAGAAATTATATAATTAATTTTATATTCATTGGAATCTCAAAGTTTGACATTTTGTTTTTAAATTTTAAATTTTTCGGTCATTTTTTAAGCGATTGACTCATTTGTAAACAAAAGTTAATTCTCGGTTTTAAAAATCTTGCAAAAATAAAATATACATCTCTTACTCATCATTCTTGGAAAATTATAAAATTTAAAGTTAAATTAATCTGATTTGAAACAAATATTACTTGTTTATGGCATGAAATTTAGAATAAAAGTATTTTTAATCACAAATGGCTAACTCGTTGACTTTTCAAGTAGGCGTTGACAGCACCTGTTATCAATCAATCTAAGTATGGTAACCGATAGTTGACCTAACCCAGTTTAACATTTCGTAGGGGAATAACTTTTAAAACATGTGACCTTTTAATGATAAGTCTCTTATAAGTTTCCATAGTAAAAGAAACTGTGAAGTTTAACATAATAAAAAATATTTTTACCGGTTTTTCTAAAAATAATAATTGCATAATTTCATTCATTTGTGAATAAGTCCTGAAAGTTTCATTAAAATCAGGCTATTAGTTGATTTTTGCAAGAATTTTCAAATTAATGTGGCTTTCAACACCAAAAAACGACCCGCGTAATATTACGTTTTGCTTAATAGTCAAATTACGTATGTATGGCGTGAATCAAAAGAATTAAAATTAAAATTAAAAGAAATTTTCATTGAAATGTCAAACGTATTAGAAATGATTAAAAATTTTTTTAAGAATAATGACAACAAAATTTGATCTTTCCTCTTAAGTAATAGCATAAACATTTTGATGATAAAACTTCCTTTTTATCAATAAGTTTGAGCTCATTTAACATCATGCTATGCTGTTTTTTCGGCAGTTGAGTGGACTAAATTAAGTTCCCATTTTATGATAATTGTTAATAAAGTGTCTCCTCCCCTAAAAATTGCCACCCTCTAGTCAGACTGTCTACGCCACTGATCCAAACTTAAACAATTTTTTTTAGTCCGATGATGTTCGAAAAGAAAGCGCCACACGAAAACATTTTCCCAACTTGTCATAGTTTTTACACGCGGAATTAAAGAATTAAATATCAATAATTACTATATTTCTTCCCGATATGATATCTCAAGTTACAAAATCATACACCATTAGAGAAGTTATTGTAAAATGTTTCTAAAAACACAGATATTCTAAGTGAAATTCACGTGTTAAATATAGCCTAAAACTAAAAAATCTGAAAAAAAAACGTTTTATTGTGAAAACAACGACTTGCATAATAAGGTCGGACATTGTAGATAAACAGAAGAAAGCAAAATTTCTTTTACATGACAAAAAAGGTACGAATATTAAATATTCAGGGAGGGGTGGGGAGAGATAGAGCGAAAGAAACAAAACCGAAAACAATAAAGCGGAGAGAGAAAAGAGAATAGGAAAAATCTCAAAGAAGTGAACGTTGATATGATTTCTTTATGTTAATAATTTTCTAGGATTCGTGTCTCCATGCGACTTTTGTTATCGTTGTGGTTTTCGTTAAACGTTTCTTTTTTTTTCTATTTGCTTTTCTTATTTACCTTTTCTTTTTCTTCTTTTTGTTTTCATCGTTGTTTTTTGTTCTTGCGTGAACAAAAATGTGAGCGCGTTCTGCATCTGTTAATGCAGCGTTCTTGCATCAGATGAAGAGAACAGAGACACAAGCGATTAAGTGAAAGAGTTTCATAGTAATAAAGCTATAAATTATACACAAAGAAGAAACGTTGAAGTCATTATCAAAAAAAAAAAAAAAAAAGAAGAGATTGTAATACAGATAAGAAACACAAAGATATCGGTTGTACAGTCACCTTTTCTTAAGTACAACATTGAATCAGTTAAAGAATCCAAAGTAAAAAAAGGAATCGATGTAAAGTGACATTTTCTACTGAGCAATGCCAAAACCGTGCTCACTTGTTACATGTCTCTTTAAATCAATTTTATAATTTATTATTCAGTATCATAACATGAAAATGATTATTTCAGACTATTGTCCTCATCTTTATTGCCATATTCAAGACGTTTCGTACGCTCCAACCTTTTTCAGGTGATTGGAATTTCGAACCGAACACTTTATTTCGATCACCGGGGTAGATTGTTCTCGTTCATGAGCCATAGCCACTTCCGGGCGTCTTGGTTACTCAGCTTTCTAAGTTATTTGTTCACTACTGCTGTAGCCAGGTATTGAACTGAAAATTCTTTGGGTTAAATTACTGAATCTAACCAACGCTTTTATCGACTGGGCCATGTGTCCTTGAAGATACATGACTCAGTGGATGAAAAATGATATCGCAGATATTTCAAAGAATTACAAGATTAATAATTTGATAAAATTCAATATTTTCCCTTAATGGTCAGTAAAAATGTTTCTTCATTAGCAAACAGAACAGATATGTTCAATAAAATATCACCTATGTAAAGATGTAAAATTTGATACTTTAAAATATTGTTGCATTCTCGGTGTCATGAGTTTCGTGCTGTGGTCAATACGATATTTACTGACTTCTGCGTGCTGGGACATTCATTTGGGATTTAACGGCGAGTAAAATGGAAGAAAATGACCGTACTTAGAAACGCATTAAAAATGGTCTTTCTGCAGGACCTTGTAAAGAAATAATGAAATCAAATATGAATCAATTGGTGACAATATCAATTAACAAAGATGACGATCTTTATTTAATGCCAGCCGCAACAGTTTATTTTTCTTTCAACTCAGTAGGAAAGCAAATTTAAAATCAAATTAATGACTTCATTTACTTCTATTAAATGCATTGATTAACGGCTTTGTTAAGCTTTGTATAGTATGACACAAGGTCAAACGAGCAAAACGTTTTAAGAAATTTGTTTCTAGTAAAAAACAAGTTTATCTTTTATAATTATACCAATTAACATACCGTATATTTTTGCGTAAAAAGCGAACTTTAGATAAGACGAGATAAAGAAAATGTAGCAAATTTTCATGAATTTATCATCCTATCCCTGTAGTATAAGACGATCGCATATTGATTATGTAAAGATGATGTTATTGAAAATGTTGTGACGTACTGTATCTTTAGAAATAAAAAATAAATGAAATTATAAAAACCGATTTTATATCTTGTTTTTCCTACACACGTCTCCTAAAAGGGAAACCATTGTTTTGTTTAAGCTTCATCACGTGATCTCTTGCAAATACTGATTCTTCTTCTTTTCCTAAACAGCTTGGTGTACTAATCGAGATTTACTCATACTTCATTGAGAATCACTAAATAGCGCTAATAACAGAATACATACATACATACATACATACATACATACATACATACATACATACATACATACATACATACATACACACATTCCACTGCTATGAACGCAATCATAACTCAATATTTATGTTCTTAGTTGAGTTTGCATGAATACCAGTTGATTTTATTGAAATGGACTTATACATCGGATAAACAAATTATTATGAAGTTATGCCTTCATAATGTACAAGGCAGAAATGGTTTTATTACTTTAAATATCAGTTTATTTGATAATGTGAATCTTTTCAAGTACGTTATTGCTAATCGCACTGAGGCCGAATTTAGCCTACTGACAAACATCACTTAGAATTTGAGGTTTCTTTTTTTTTAGAATTGTAGTGTAAGACGGCACCCAATGTTTAAGGGTGGTTTTGAGGAATTTAAATGTCATCTTACAGGCGGAAATATACGGTATACAACTTTTTAAAAATATAATTCATAATGAAAGGTTTTGAAAATACAGCCATGAAGTATTGGATAACAAGCTAGTTTCGATTATTGTTATTACTGTAAAGGGCTTGATTCTCCCTCTGTGACTTACGTTTGTAACCTTGTGCCAAACAAAAATAAACTTAGTAAATATTTTATTGGCAATGCCTCATCGCATGCCAATGGTTAATCACACGGGCCGGATTAACCTAATAGCAAAAGTAGCAAATGCTTGCAGGCTCTACATTTTCGAGGGCCCGGCATTAAATATTTCAAGCTACCTGGTGACGCTGGCATCTTATGATCTGATAATGTTAAAGAGAAGCTGCATCTTTAATTATTCATCATTTCAGGTTGAGACCATTAAATCTACTTAAATATCTTATTAGAATTATTTATTTTATGTTTTCGAGGTTTGTTTATCATGTTGATAGAAGTTAAATATTTACTTCTATTATGAGGCAAGTAAATAAATTATTATTTAATACAATCATGAGTAACATTTTTACGAACAGTGGGCCGCTTGATCTATGACTCATCACAAGGCGAGCCGCACGACTAAAAAGATTCAAGGTAATTTTCCCTTCTGGGTATCTCAGCTATTTTCTCTACAGAAGACAATATGCATATGCATATACAATAGAAATGGTAGGAATATTTTATTTTTTAGAAATTTTTTAATATAATTAAAAAAATTGAAGTTTTCGTATAATATTATCACTGATGACAGTGTGATTAACACATGTCACTACGTGTGATTTATTTCTAATTTATTAATTTACAAAATTAAAACATTTATTCTTTAAAAAAAAATTCTTATGAACGTTTGCTGTTTCAAAAGCAAAATTTTTTACGCGTATGATCTTCCTTAGTGAAACTCGCCAATGGTTTAAAATGCTGACAATTTTGCTTTCCTCGAAAATTTACAAAATTCACGAAATGTTGCTGTTAATCATTGTTTATGTGTGTGGTTATGTATGAGATAGCGCGTGATTTAATATTTATTGTGAGATTTCATTACTCTGTCCACAAGATCCATTTATAACATATACTACATGCCTCACACGAGCTTAATCCGACTCTAATACAGCCCATTATTACTATAACGAAATTGATTCTGATCCTGTGTGCTAATATTGTTACCTTGTGCCAGACTACGCCTGTAAATATCTACATAGAAAACCTTGCAGTGTAATGTTGGTTAAAAACATAATCCTATAACCAATTGCTACCTTGGTGTGTTTGGTCGATACTATGCACATCAAAACTTGTGTCCAACTTACCTAAAATATTTACATATTATTAAATCTCACGGGGATTATTAAAGTAGTAAGTTTGATCCTTGTGATAGATTAAGCTAGGCATGTTAGTTGTAAGTTCATTAGTCTCGCAAACCATTACTACTGTAGTGCTCAATGCTAGTGTCCTTGTGCCAGAATAAATCCAATAAGTACTTGACGATATTGCTCTAACAACAAAAAGTAAAAAGAAAAAAAAAGAAAGAAAAAATGTCACTTTATTCTTTGAAGATTCCTCGTTTCTTGTCTGTTTCTCTTGAATATCTTTTAATCATGGAAAATAAATTTTGCACAAGGGCTTCGCATTTCTCTTGTAGTTTATTCAACATAATTTCAGTTAGAATTCCAAAAACGCAAGCGATTTTATTCAAGTGTCTTTGATATTTCGATTTATGTCCTATTAAAACAAATCAGGCTGGAGTCTTTAAACGGTACGAGATAGAATTATGCTTTGTCGAGGAATCGGAATTCCTCCTTTTGTACGTGTGTGTAAAACTGTCTTTAACGGCTGTACCATCTGCAAGTGTCATCTTAAAGGAAATCTAATAATTCCATTGCAGCAAATGGCATGAAAAATACAAAAATTAAAAAAAATGCTAAAAGAAAAGAAAGAAAAAGCGAGTAGACAAATTCACAGACACCCATCAAAAATGTTTTTGAATTCTTAAGAGTTTTGCCAAAATCTCATGATTCGGTTCCTTCATAGATTTTTGGAAACGGTCAAGTTCTTAAACTGAGCTAATAGCTTTTAAAAATAGTTTGCAAGTGACAGAAAATGGTTCCTTGCATCAAACAAGACGAAAATTTTCAAGTATTTTTAAAATGACGATTTATCATTTTTATCGACTGATTTGTTCGAACGTGTATCCTCATCTTGGTTGTCCTCTTTAGAAAAATATTGATCGTTGTACTCTACAGCTTTTTTAGGTATCTGTCACAGTAATCTTCCGAAAGATTTGAACCGAACCAGTTATTTAATCTATTGGGGGCGTGGCACTGTGGCAGTAGATTTTCTAACTGGAAAAAATTGAATAAACGTTTCTTTACTGAATCGAGTTAGCTGGCATTCCTGAGTTCAATCATTGGTCGGTTAATTGTATTATTAACCGTTAGCTTATAAATAAATATTCGATATTCGTTGAACGAGCAATCATTACTACTATCGGTTGAAATTAATAAAATCTTTCTCTTGAAACAATTTTTCGGGAAAATAGGTTTCTCAAGTCCAGTCGCTATTATCACTTTTTGATAGAGACCATTTTTTTTTCTTAACGCTGTGTTTGAAGTAGTGTGTAGTATCAACGGCTTTATTATGGCATTGTTTCACTTCTCTATTTACATGTGCTATCCGTTTAATTTGTTGCTTCTGCTGAAAGTCCTCAAGTTCCTGCTGTTTGGTACAGTTCTTTGTTTGTGATTGTGTTGCGCCAGGCCACGACAGTACTAGTCACTACGACACACAGACTTCATTTGTTGGAAGCCATTTTAACCCTTCATCTGAGAAAGCTATTTAGATATTTTTGAACCGGTGTGATGTCATGCATGACATCCAAGTGAAAGTTTCGATCTGACGGAGCTATTTAAGAACGAGTTTTAATTTTGGTTGGGTAGCAATTTGCGGTGTCGGTCGGTCGAAGCTACACACTAGCACAGTTTATTCAATATCCAATTTCTTTATTGCCTAAACTAATTTTTTTTATAACTGATTAATACGTTGAGGTATCTGACGTGTTTGGTATTTACTAATTCCACACCCCGACATTTTATGACGGATTCAGGGTACGTTGTATTCATTGAAATACTTGGTAGACAATGTTGGTTTTTTTAATCGCGATCATTCTTATCTCAACCATGAATATCTAAATGTGTAAATAATTTCCGTGTGTGTGTGTGTGGGGGGGGGGTCAGACCCACCTTTAGCGATGGGCTTAGTTACTAATTACGACAGACACATGAAGAAGATCGACGGTACAAAATCGAAACGGTGTAAAGATAAAAAGCAAGTTAACAAAAAAAAAAAAATCTTGTCAGGATCCATTTTGAACATTTATAAATCTACTATTCCTTTGTGAATTGAACACTGATATCATATCTGATATGGTGCTTCTGCTGGATATCTTAATATTCTTTGCAAAATTCAAAGAAGATTCTTTTATGTTATTAATCCTGACCTGGCATCTCGACTTCAGTCCCTTTCTCGTCGAAGTGACATCGTTTCCCTAACCCTTTTCTACAAATATTTTTATGGCATCTGTTCTGGTGAACTTTTTTGCCTAGTATCTCGAAAATTTAAGCGTGCAACTAGATTGACAATTAGGTTTCACCGTTTTACTGTTAAACTAGCTAGTTGTAATCATCAGTTCTGTTTTTAATACTTTCTTTTCCACCTGTGGAACTCCCTTTCAATTTCTTGCTTCTCTGTCATCTGTAATCTACAAAAATTAAAATGCATTGTCAATTGCTATCTTCTGTCTTCGTGAACTCTGTTCTTTTATTGTCCTTTCATTTTTTTTTTTAATCATATCACCCCGGGCAAGGCGGTAAGGCCACTGGTGTGCAGGGCGCTACGTAAGAGTGAAAAGATTGGAAAAGAGAAAGCCGGAAACCACATCCTAAACAGGGAACAAGGGATGAGCCTCTACATCTGTTCAATAGACGTGGGTGGAGTGTGAACCGGGCGATAGGCGATACCGAAGTCTTTTCATTCACTTTCACTGCCTGTAAGCTATGGCGTCCTAGTGGCATTATCGCGTTGCTTGGAGTGAAATGATAATAAAAAATACAAAACTGAACATATCAGCGTATAAAATAGTGGAGACTTTTAATCATCTATTAAGAACACCAACGACGAAAGTATTTTCAATTGGCTAATGTGTCTGCTGTGAAGAAGTGTATTGTAGGTAAGAGTAAGATATTTGCTAAAATCTGTTACACATTGTTATAAAACCGTAATTGCATGAAGAGTGGCTTAACAGCTAAAGAAACTTGATATTTATCACAACCGCAGTCGGCAGATTTCGTGTTCCGGTAAAAGTAAATGTTTCTAGGTAGGCAGTTCTTTCGCCATATACAGTAGCAACTTCTCTAACAGTCACATACTGCTCAATAGCAGCCGTTTTAGATTATAAAAGAGACCAGCGCTTCATTGAAAGATGAATGGTTACTACCATAGTACAATATTTTCTACGAACAACAAAACTTAAGGCACAACATCTGCAAAGCATAACATCGATTACTCTGTAATTAATTCAGTCTGTCAGTTAATTACCATACGTGATACACGCTTGGGGGATCATGTCTCTTTCGATACATGACTGACTAGGCAGAAGATTTTCCAGCAGTAGGTTGCCATTACTTTCTGCGGTAGACCGGTTGTCACCCATATATATATATATATATATATATATATATATATATATATATATATATATGGCGATCATCTCTCTTTTCAGACATTGTCAACTAATGATATAGAACCCAATCTATCCTGCTATTCTAACCATATCTAGAGGGAGAAGAAATGAATTCACATCTTTGCGTAAGTGAACGAAATGAATTCAACTGGAATTCGAACTCGGACCTCCGATTTTTTATTCCGTGCTGATATTTATTATACTACAATGCACACCAACCCAATAAATATGCTATCTGTGTCAAAAGTTTAAACACTGGACAGCGCTATGCGTGGGTAACTAATCTTGTAAATTGGTTGAGGAAATACGCAAAATGAATGCAATTCCTGTGTGATAGTTAATTTGACAAATACTAATTTAAAAGCAAGTAAATATATAAAGAGCTTATTATTCAAATCACTTTGGGAATTTAAAAGAGTTACACAAATCACAGTTTAATAGAAATTACTTTATACTTCAGGTTTTATAATAAATTCAGAGATATTCAAACTGAAAGTTTTATTAAAAACGAGTTACTGAAATGGAGACTCGTTTCTTCTTATTACTACTATTGGGGAGGGGGCGCAGGATTGTTGCTGGCTCAACCGAACTTGTTCTGCTACATTCCTTAGCATCGAAAGCAACAATGGAAGCCTGGAGTGAATCAAATTACGCCCGTATTCAATGACCCGCCAGTTTTTAGAATGTCACTCAAAATATGCACAAAGATTAGAAGACCGTTTCAGGGACAATTTGAATGTTTCTCATATTTTCCCTGTTGTTGGGTAGTTTTCTTCCCAGAAACTTTTGGGTAAACGGGCACCACAAGTGAAAGAAGCTGGGAAAGTGAGGTTAATAAGGGAAGAAAAGAAGCGTTTTTTTTTATTATTTCAAACACAGCCAACAATGGAACAAAGGGAAAAATGAAGTTTATTCAATTGCTATCGCCCTGTGAATTATTATCAACATGGGAATGCCTAAAATATTCTCCCTTCCGTTGACATTGTTAAAGGGAGCAAGGAAACAGGGTGATAAAAGGTATTTCAAATAAAGAAAAAAAAAGGCTTTTCAGAAAACTTACAATATGAATATCTTCAAAGCGCTCTGAATACAATTTTACTTGCTCGAAAAGAAACGCTAACTTACAAAGAGAATAAATAAATGGAAAATTAAAGCGAGTGATTAAATTAAACAATGAGTGATTATCAAGTTTCTATGAGATATACTATCTTTTCTCCTAACGAACTTTTCATAGTTTTCTTTCTTCTCTCTCTCCCACTTTTTCTCTCTCTCTCTCTCTCTCTTTGTCTTTCTCTCTCTCCCTCTTCCCCTCTCTCTCTAGAAGAATGATGAATGACGAAGTGGAAAAGGTTTTCGTGTGACGCGTTTCATTCTTTGGTACTTCATCAGAATAAGTTTCTTTTTACGTTGATACGGCTGCTCATGCGCACGAACGGGAGACGCTGGGAAGTTTAAATTTAAAAATGATTATATATGTAAATATATATGCGTGTGTGTCTGTATATGTGTGCGTGTGTGTTCCCCAAAATTGTTCTTGATATATATATATATATATATATATATATATATATATATATATATATATATTATTTCATTTGAAAATGAGTTATTTCCGCAAACTAGGTCGTTGAATCCTGGGTCGCTGAAATAACACATTTCAAAATAAAAACAATATTCAAAAATTCTACAATATAATTGTATTGAATACTTTTTAATGCAAACGTGTCAGTTTAGTGCCATACATGATACACGCTTAGGCGATCATGTCTCGAAAGAGACATAACTCACTCATCAGGACATTATCCCGCAATAGGTTACTATTACTTTCTGCGGTAGGCTGGTTGCCAGCCAAGGCTATAAAACCCAATCTGTCCTGTTATTTAACCCATGACTAGAAGGAAGAGACGGATTAATACATTTCCACAGGGTATTTGCGCGTAAGTGAATGCAAGGAATTCAACTGGAATTTGAACTCGGCTTCTCGATTTTTCGTTTCGAGGCGATATCCACTACACCACAACACATGTGTGTACTAGTCTAATTTAATTATGACCAAAAACTAACTATATATATTCTAAACATATATTGTTATATAGAGCAGACAATGAATGTATATCATGTTTAATCATGAGCCGTTCTAAACATCGTATTTTGGCTTTAATTTCTGGTGAAAATAAAGACAAATATTGTCCAACATTTGCATATTTTTATTATGCTGTTTCTAAGTTTTCGACTCACGTAAGCGTGGTTTCAGAGTGGTTACAGGGACTTTAACATAAAGACATCGACCATCAAAGATGATATTCTCTTGTGTTGACAATAAACATTGCTATGCGATGATAACAGTCACCGAATAGCAGAGGCAGGTCGTAAATTTGTAATGACGTTCTAGTACGTCACACCACGTGAGAGACCGGGATTACCAGCCTTTTGGTACAAGGGTTCATTAAAAATATCATACAGTACTTTCATAGGTTCTGTTATTCTTTAGGCTTTTTTTCTGTAAAACTTTTCCTTAACTGAGTTTAATGTCTCTTATGCTCCAATTTTTTCCTTTTACCATATATACGAGGGTCATTCAATAAATAAGATGAATCTTTCGGTATAAGAACTTCTAACATTTCTGATTAAGATTTCTGCTTTTAGATCCTACCTTAGTGCGCTAATAAGAAATCTGACCTTATTATTTTTTATTTCTTCGAACGCCTTCTGACACTTATCAGTGTAGTTCCACTTTATGCCCTTTTTAAGTAAGATGCTCAGTAAAGCTCTCAAATTCTGCAAATTAGGTACATAAACTTGATAGTAGATTGTTAGTCCTAGAAATGCTTCTAATCTAGTAGCCTTTGTTGGGGAAGGCATATACTTAATTGCATTTGCCGTCAACGGATCTGGTTGACGACCATGATTTGTCCTTGATATTCTATTTTCTGCAAAAAGAATTTTCCTCACTCTCGTATTTTTTCAAAAATTGTTTACACATGACCGATGTTGTTCTTTAGATATACTTTTATTTAATATATCACCTAGTTAAACAACTGCGAAATCGCAATCTGCAAGCATGGTATCCATTGCGTATTGAAAACATAGCTGGAACCACCTTTATATAAAAAAAAAATCGGTTGAACTTATACAATCCTTTGTGCGTATTTATAGTTGTTAACTCTCTTTTTTAATCTGTAATTGTAAATACGCTCAGAACCAGCCTCAAAAAATAATTTCCACCGTTTAACTTCACAAAAGTTTCCATTGGACTTGATAATGGGTAGTTATGGGGTTATAAATACCTGTCAAAAAATCAGCTTAAACATGGATTTTTTTCTACTGGTGCTACCCATTTTGAATGGCTAATTTTTTCAATTACACCTATTTTGTCATGTCTGACTTATTCTTCGTTGATTTTATTCAATACTGTTTACGGTAACACTCCGTTTCGATTGAAATAATGGTGTCGAACCTTTTTTCACTTGAAATTTCGTTTTGAATTCGGAACACCGACAGAACACCCGGAAAACATTTGTTCAAATCTTCCTTAAAATTTTCGCCTTGATTTTTTTTTTAGCTTTACATTTTTGCAATAAATGTTTATAGCAAATGCAGCTGGTCAAATAATTCCAACTTTTAGTACCGAATAAGTTCGTAGTATTTTTTTTAACACATAAATCTCATCTTTAACAAACTTATTACGGACTGAGAGTCATTACAAGTCATTCCACCAATAAAAATACTTTCTCACCTGAGACACTTTGAAGTCTTTTTTAATATAGGTTTTCCGATTTCTTCCCATGTGGTTTCATTAATTATTGTGATTTCACTACCAGTTTCTAGTATCATTTTCACATCCACATTATAAATTTTCACATTCCTGTGATTATTTTTTCCGTTGCAATGTTGTGTACAAATTTTTCCCTGTGAGAATTTTCATTTTTGGTTTAGTTTTACAAAATGACTTTTATGTCCTACTTTACCACACTTAAAACACCTGAATTTCTTCGGCATCGTGTCACAGATTTACAATTCTATGACATTCGTATAATATTTCCTGTAGTGTAAGTTCATTATTCAGTTCAAGTTTTTTTTAAATTTTCACCCGTATTTCTGCATCATTTTGTTGCTAACTCTTGAACGAAAATTAACCCTTTGATCATATCTGGAATCGGTTCATTTAATCTGAATTAGTGTCTGGATCTTGAAAGATATTGCACTAATAAATACATAAATAAATAAATAAATAAATTGAAAGACGATACTGCGGCTACGAATTTTTTTCTTGTCTTCACTATTCTTTTAAGCCCCATCTGATTTTACACCTTTCTCTTCATTTATATTTGAAAGACAGACATTTTCAAGATTGTGACACAGACATTTCCAAGATTATGATACATTTCTTAAAAAAGAGAGGTCTTGCGAAGTTGTAGAAGAAAGGTCTTCAAAATGGCATCAAGCTATGGAAGAAGTAAGTTCAGGAGGAGAAAAATTAACATATTCTTTCTTGAAATGGAAGAAGAGAGAACGTTTCCTTCTCTTATCCACAATAATATTATAGGCGCATATAATAACAAGACATGAGACTCCCTCTCAAAATTTGAAGGATGCAAACATTTATAACATAGACACAAAAATTATAGCAAAATAAAATTTTACAAAAATAGATTTCCTTTCGTGTGCCTTATTATGGACAAGGCAAGATAACCTAATTTAATCTCAGAAAGACAGATAATGACAAAAAAATCTTTGTGAAGTAGATACAAAAACTGTTTAAAAACGAAATTACTCTTAAAAAACCTATTTATACTTATGACACGTCTCGGAGACATTTACTTTTTCTTTCTATTTTTTATACCATATGTTTCATTGGGGCCTTTAACGATATTTTAAAATTTTCTTTGTTTTCTCTGAGCTTACTTTTTGATGGATGGAAAGTTGCAATTTATGGCTCATTGAGCTGATTGTCCGATGGAGTTCGCATTAGTCTGCACCTGACTTCTTAGTCATTGCTTTGAAAATAAATCTCCTTAGGTTTTCCGGTATATCACCGTTGTTGTCATTTATAATTTCTGAGATTTTGTCTACGACGAAATCGTCTAAGTATGTCAGAATCTCTATTACAATTTCATCTGGCCCTGTCAATTTGTTTCTGTCCAATTTGGCCAGTACTGCTTCCATTTCTAATTTTAATATTCTTGGGTATTGCCGGTTGCCCTCTTTCGTCGTGGAAGAGATCTTCAGTGTATTTGTCCCATCTTTGGAGTATTTTTTCTTTCGCAAATATTAGCGTTTCTTCATTGGGCTCTATGAATCCTGCTGATGAGCATATCTTTTGTCCTGTTACTTTTCTTAATTTTTTATGCATTCCTGCTTTATTTGTGATACTCAGTCTTTCCATTTCTGCACATTTTCCGTTGAGCCATTCCTCTTTAGCCTGTCTGCCTGCATTTGTTCTTTATTTCTTTGTGTAGTGTTCTATATTGTATTTCGTGTCTTTGCATAGTGCTTGTCACTTTTGTCTTCATCTCAAGAATTTCATTGGTCTCCATTCTTCTTTTGTTTTTCTTCGTCTACAGTCCTTTGGAATGGTCTCGATTGCTGTTGTTACTAATGTTTCTCTTAAAAAGTCCTACTTCGAGTTTCCAGTTTCCTTTTATTCCTAGTATCTACGTTTTACACGGTCCATATATTTTCCCGTCAGATCCGGGTCGTTCAAGAGTTTGTCGTATTCAGTTTGGGTGCTGCTTTAGTCTTTTTCAGTTTCCCTAGTTTCACTCAAAGTTTATATATGACTGGGGTGGGTGATCGCTTGTAGATGTTTTGCAGTGTAGAGCGGCATTCCTGAATCTCTAGTTGATAGTTATAGCCGATTTGGTTTTTTTGTTTCTCCCCTGGGCAAATCCATATTCTTGGGTGTTCTTGAAACTAGGTGTTGGTTATTACTTGGTCATTCGCTGTACACCACTGGACCCATTTTCATCTGCGTTCATTACGGATTCCTAGTCCAAATTTGCCAACTATTTCACAGTCCCTCTCCTTGCCTACTTTGGCATTCAGGTCTCTCATGACAATTATACTTTCTTGTGATTTACTGAGCTTTGATGTAGTCTAGCACAGAGTAGAACTTTTCGATTTTCTTCTGTACTTTGTGCTGTCGTTGCAGGCACAATTATGATAGATATGCTGAAAGGTTTCCCCTTCAGTTTAACCACAATAAATATTTCAGATAGTTGACATTATCCCCGGGCACATTTCCTCATGTCTTTGTCTAGTATCAATCCTACTCCTCTTTCATTTCTCTCACCACATGTATGTATGATTTTGCGCTTGTCACAGACAAAATCTCCATTGTTTTTACATCAAGTTTCGCATACGTCTAAGATGTTGATATTTAACCTTCCAATTTAGTGTTTTATATTTTCTATCTGTCCACAGTGATTTAATGTTCTAACATTCCATGTCCCCATTTTACTTTGACAAATATTTACAAGCGGAATATATTTTTCTAAATCTGAAAAAAATGGTTCAGCAAGTGTTTACCATGACAGTTGATTCTGAGAATCCTTTTTAGAGTCAATTCTAAACACAGTAAGTTTTATAAGAAAATGTAACAGTTTTTACAAACCGTCTTGTTTTTTAATACATTTCTCTCAAAAGTAAGTGTATAAAACAAACATAGACTCTTTAACATTTATTCACACTTTTTAATTATTTTTAATTATTTTGCACGACTAACATTTTAATATAACTAATCAATAGACGAATTATAGTGCTTTTCCATTAATTAGAAATTGGTTAGTACCGATCTTTCAGGAACCATCTTAATACAATCGACGTTATATATATAAGACAAAGGAAAATTAAGTAAGCAATATTTCGATTTGTTTTCTTCCCTTCCTTCATAAATTATTATTATTAAGCAATGACATACACTTCCTTCATAAATTATTATTATTAAGCAATGACACCCCCACCAACATTAAATGCGTATCTTTTATATAAAAAAATATTTCAAGCCATAATATTTTATTGTGTTAAAAACTGTTTGCTGCCGGGCATATGTTAAAATTTAGATATATTTATTTGAAAGAAAAACCAATTTTAATTCATATTCCGTTTAACACGAAATGGTTATGCAAATTTAAAAGCTCTTGGCTGCGAAAATATAAAGAATATTAAATGGCATAGCAAAATGGTTTGCTCAAATTCCAGGACTGAATGAAAACCAGTCGATGTTTTCGGTCGGTTGATATTTTTAAGTCTTTTTTAGTTTTCTTTCAGACATCCGCCTGGCCAGATTTCACATAGATTTTATTGTTGTTGTAAGTAAAAATGAATTTCTTCGATTAATATTTTTTTCGTTATTCACTTTTTGATTACTTTGATTAGCTTACTGTCACTTGATTTTCACATTCATTTACATTTTAAGCTTAAATCATATTTTGGGTAATGTTTGGCCTTCGTTCGCACGATGAACGATGTATCAAAAGGTCGGTTATTCCATTGAATAATATATTGTTTTCTTTTTTCATTCCTACGGCAATGTTTATTTACAAGATTATAAAAATATGTGAACAAAGTACAATGAAATATTTATTATCTATCATTTCATAATGGTGTGCAAAAATGTATAAAAATTACAAAATTATCAAAATATGTAAACCAACGATAATGTAATATTTGCGGCAAAAATGCAAGACGTTAAACACAAGAAAAACTTTGTTCAACTAATCTAGTCATTCAAATTTCTTTTTTTTGTGGACGACATTTTCAGAATGAAAATTTGCTTGCACCCCACCAAATTTTATGTGACAAAAAGTACATTTAAATATATATTTAGTGTATCGAGGCAGCAGATAATTTTCGAAACATATATTGTTAAATATATCAGACAATGAATGTCTATTATGTTTAATCATAAGGTGTTCATAACATCGTATTTTGGCCTTAATTTCAGGTGAAAATAAAGACAAAAATTGTCCAACATTTGGATATTTTTATTATGCAGGTTCTAAGCTTTCGGCTCACATGAGCCATCTTCAGAGAGGTTACAGGAACGTTAAAAAAAGATGATGTTATTTTGTGTTGACATAAACATTGCTATGCAATGATAACAGTTATCGAATAGCAGACGCAGGCTGTAAATTTGTAATGACGTCACATCAAGTGAGAGACCGAAATGTTAAAAACAGAACCATATGCCTAAATGTTATGTAATGTGTTGTGACTAGATTGAAATGTGATTGAGTGTGGTTTGTTTTGATTTAATGTAGATGACCTCGAATATCTGAAGGTTCTTTTTACTGTGTGCATGTGTGAGTATTATTGTGTTATTGACTAAA
Source organism: Ascarosepion bandense (assembly GCA_037127315.1). Classification (NCBI taxonomy): domain Eukaryota; kingdom Metazoa; phylum Mollusca; class Cephalopoda; order Sepiida; family Sepiidae; genus Ascarosepion; species Ascarosepion bandense. The sequence continues at coordinate 191,919 of JBBBDQ010030008.1, forward strand.
ATTTGTCTAATATTACATACATGCCTATGTTTTTCTAACAAATGTTGTAATATTAGACAGATTTATTTATAACTAGTTATACTGGGACTCATAAATGTAATTACAAGCGATCCATAATAATATTTTAAATTCTGAAATCATATTTATATTTGGCATATGAATTTTTAAAACTCTTTCTAAATCTTTGGTTGTCTTTCAATCATTCCACCTTACCTACTACCCTCGTCCGCCACACCTATGGGAACCATGAATAAGGAGATACACACTCAAAATCAAAAATTAAAAGAATGTTTGGTTCAGAGAAAGATATGCTCTCAACCTATATTAGTGAATTTATGTGACGAGAACAATTAAAAAGAAAAGACCGGATAATGCATTTCTTTAATTACAGTTACTCATCCTTATGTATTAATTTAAATTTTCTTGTTTGAAGATATTTATATAAATCTATGAATAAAAAATTATTTTCAGAATCATTTCTTTGTAAATAAGTAAATAATAAATATTTCGTTATAGTTGCTTCACAGTCTTGTAAATATAAAATTATTCTTATAAACAAGCAATCTAATAAATAAATAGTATTTAATATATTTATTGTCATTTCTTAAGAATATATAAAATGTATATAAATCTACTTTCATATGTTTGGGTTTTATTAAAATTCTGATAATTTAAAAAAATCATGAACAATGCTGAGGCAGTCAAAAACGGTGTAATAGAGGTGTCAGAGATGCACCCGTCCTTTTAACACGTCATTTTTTAACACGAAAGTTAAATATTGTCATATTGTCTTTCTTTTTTTTTTTTTACTTTTGAAAATCAGCAGTGTAAATCGCAAATGCAAGGCAACAGTGGTGTGATCTATTCCTCCCGACCCTCATTTATGGATCGATCCTGAATATCTATATTCAGATGAACTCTTCCAACTAATACATGTTGACAATAATTGACGAATATTCGCGGTTTCCTTTCGCGATACCCTACCCATATGTATTCTCTACAATGGTCATAAAAGCACTTTGCTCAGTTCTTGCCGCTTTCAGACAGAAAGACTTCACTTATATCCGAACGCGTACGGCGATTCCTGCAAGTGCAATGAGTATCCGTAAGTAGAACAACGCCATATAACCATCAAACCAATGGCCAGTGGGAGAGGTATAATAGAATAATCTGGAAAACTGTTCAATTAGCAGCTGCTTATAAAGGGGTTGCTGTAGAAAATTAAGAACAGTTACTCCTAGAAGTCCTGTATACTATTAGAACTCGGCTATGTATAGCCATCAATGCAACACCCTATGAAGGATTCCTCCCGTTTCCAAGAAGTTCGACTGGAGCGTCTACCTTATTGGCTCTCGAAACCGAGAACAATACTACTAAAAATACACACGCGAATGAATCAAAACGTACCATGAGTAGATCAAGTGGAGCGACTAGATGTCAACTCCTACTGTGCGCGTATCGGACGGACGGACGGGAAGACACAGTCTCACTAAGAGACCTGGTCCCAACAGGAGACGAAACGGAACCCGCGGGCTCTCAAGGGCTGCTCTCAAAACACTTCGACGGATTTTAAAGAGAGAGGGAGAGATTGAGACATGGTCTTCTTCTGGAGATTATGAGAATTCCTGAGCTTTGATCCCTGTAGTAGTGACGAATGGATTTCTAAGAAAAGAGCACACACATCTACCGATATGTCATAGGACAAGCAAGTCATTGGTAGATTACGAAACGCAGCAGGATTAAATTCAGTTCGAGCGAAAAGGAGGAAGAACCTTATCACGCTTCTGGCAATCCGCTATGGCATCGCAGACAGCAAATATTTTCTGCTCAATACATGGACTTTTTTTTCTCTGCAGGAATAAGGCAGTGGGGGGGGGGGATGTGGTATGATTCATTTCTTCTATTCGTGGATCTATTCAGAACACATATATTCACGAGAACTCTGCTTGTATTCAGAGTTCATTAAAGCTTACATTTAAGCCAATACAAATTATTTCCAACAATTTTACTACAGCAGTAACCTTTGAGACTTAAAATCGCTTCATTTGTCTTGGGAACTGAGTTTACATAGACGTTGTGATTATTAATTAAGATAATCAGATCGACGAGTTTGGCGGTGGTAAATTTACTCTTATATATAAAGAATATTCCAATTGAAACCGTGTATTTAGTCCCTAGTTTTCAAAGAAGTGAACTTTTGAACCCATCTAATATTAATACCTATTTCATCTGGAAAAGTAGCTGTGGAATATAATGGCTTGAACCTTGTAAAGAGATAAAAATAAGTAATTGATAATGTATTTTGTTGACAATGAAAGCAAATCTCACACGATGAGGTTAAAAATATATGTTGTAAACCGACAGCAACTGAAAAAAAATTCTAGTTTCCTATCAAGCTGCAGAAAATGTTTCAACAAGGCAAATCGAGTATATCAGATAAGAACACTCAAGAAGAGCGTCAGTGAAAAAAATAAAATAAATACAGTTGAGCATGATAACGAGGAGAAATAACTCTGAAATGATATATGTTTTCCTGTATTTTACTTAGATGTAGGGTCTTCTTTATGTGCCGTGTTCTTTCAGGGCGTTGGCGATCACGGACTTTCACTTGCACCTTTCCCTTATCGCTCTTAACATATTTCCTATTGGTATTTCTCCCAAAACCCCGCTCCGCCATCTCAAACCCATCAAATATGTCTCGTATTGCTTTCTCCTGTATCTCTTTCCCTCTATCTATCCTGCGAGTATTAGATTCTCCAAACCACCCTTCTTCATTTTGTGTCTCATAAACCTCGTCTGTCTCTTCCTGATGCCAAGTGTAAGTTTCCTTTTCGTTTACATACTCTCCAAAGCCTCGCCATTGCCACTCACATGTTCGGTCTATTGTATCCTCAGCATCTTTCTGTAGAGCCACATTTCTGTTGCGAAATCTTCCTGTCTCTCAATACTCTATATGAAAGTAAACGCAGTAAAAACAAATAAAATTAAAACGTCATTGGAGTGACTGATGAAGATTAATTTCCCTTACGATTTTAGCATATGCATTACAATACTCGTCATATGGTAAAACCTTTTTAATAGGTAAAAGCAAACAATTACATGTTTGAGAGGAAACACTTCAGAAACTATAATTTCAAAATAATTTGTTTAGGTAACGAATGTTAGTATGTATGAAAAAAGAATGGAATTAAGGTTTTATTTGTTAGTTGCATTTAATCGTAACAGTCAGTGAAATGGCTATGACAAGAAAGGGTGAGAGAAGACCGAAGGCCGCAGTATATCCGGAGCTATTTAGGAAGATACTCACTAATTGGTAGGGCGACTTATATTTTCCGCCTCTAGCCAGACATGTACATTTTTTTATAATCATATCGCTCCAAGCAAGGCATTTTATTGCCACTGTTTTGCAGGGGGTTACATCGGAGGAAAGTTATGAGAAAGAGTGACAGGTTATAGGGGGTGTCAGGAAGTGGGTAAGAGAAGGACGAGAATACTGATGAGAGTGGAGTAGACGAAGAAAGGACCATGAGAGAAAGCATACAGGTCAGTGAGATAGGAGATGACTATTGACTTTACATTTTAATTCTTGGAGGTTGTAGCTGTCGGGAAAGCAAGTGAATGGAAAGGAAGTGCGAGAAAAGAAGCTGTTGGAGTAGAATATGCGTTTACAATTTATTGATTTCACAGTAAAAAGGTGAAACCTAGTTGCTAATCTTGTGGATCGAGTAAATTTATATATAGGGGCACCAGTGAGCTACGTTCATCGGAGCAGAACATTAAAGCTGAGTAAAAAGCATGTGTTTTATGAAATTTTGAGAAGTATTTTCATTAATACGTATATTCGTCGAACGAGTACCTTTATTTTTGTTGTTTTTAACATTAAATTTCAACGATATATCCATTGGTCTTCTTTAATTGAGTGAAGCTTTGAGATTAGTTTCATTATAATATACTTATCGAACGGGCACCTTAATTTTTGCTATTTTCATTACAGCGTTTCGTTTGATATATTCTTTAGTTTTCTTGTGTTGGCAGAAACACTGAAATTATGTAAATTCACTATACTGCATATCTTTAATATCTAAAATATTTTTGTTGTTATTTAACACAGTATTTTAGTCAATATATTAAGTTGGTTTTCAATAGAAAAAAATATAACCAAAAAAACTGCATATTCGACATCGCATGTAGTTATGGTAGAGAATAGGTAGAGATAAAAAAAAAAAACACACTGTAAAATTCAGACATGAGGAATATTGCATATTCGATTTCGATGTAGCAGGTATGTACAAACTGTTAGCCAGACTTTCAGAAAATTGAACGCAGCAAACATAATGTAGTACAGCCTTCTGTCATTGCTCTTTATAAGCTGTACTTTTTGTATTTGTAAACATAATCAGAATGATTGTAGTGTGTCGCTCACCTCTGATGACGCTGGAGTAGAACTTGTATTTTGCTGATGCATTTTCATTCAAGGAAACAAAAAGCATCAGTTGACCTGACAGATAACTTCCTAGCCATCAAGTGCAAATCCGCGCCTTATAGGATGACAATAGCTAACCCCGACATACGGATATATAGTCAACCCAGCTGCAACTCGGGTGTGCATGCACGAGAAAAATATGACAGGTATATATGTTAGCACAAACTCTAGAGGATAAAATGACAGTTTTTTTTTTAATAAATAATATAAGAATGTAGAATCTAAGTCCGGTGGGAGGTGGGTCCGTGGCTACACAAACCACCGGCCAACAGTCTGAAATTTGAAAATCTGAATTTGAATAAAATGTAATGTCACGAATGAGTTATTCGTTCTCGTGTTTTCCTTAGTCGACACGATAATAATATTACAGGATCACTTCGAATTAAACAGTGAAAACTTCATTTTAAATTGATATTTTTTCACAGTCAGATTTCCTGGATTATTGGTTAGCACCTCGTAAAAGTAGAAGCTGAAAAAAATAAAAATAAAAGGCATTTCAATGATGTTTTTACGAAAGTGGGGACGAAATTCGAAATCTTATCATTAAAATCTACATTTAAAGAAATATTTAATATTATAAAAATATTATTCACCTGCCACCTAACGACAGGTTTATGTTATGCTATTTAAATTTTTTAAAGGTATTTTCTTTCTTGTATACAAAAAGTTTTTTTTTTATCATTTCGTCCAAAGCAAGCTAATAAAGCCACGATAACATAGAGGTTACAAATTGTGGAAGAATATATAAAAAACAAATTATTAAAAGCTCAAAATCTGTTTCCTATTGCTTAAGATTGCAAGGAGCATTAAATGGTGGATTTAAAGTTTGGCAATTATTGCAAATAGCAATATAAGTTCTTGGTCGATTCTGTACATGATTTTAGAATGATAGAAGATTACTGACTTTTTATTCAACAATTTAATTAAAAACATTTTTCAAAAATTCAAACGAACAAAACATATCTAAATGCATGACTTGTTATGTTGTTTTGTTAAAAATCATTTCATCTCATTCAAAGCAGTGAAGTCACAAAGGCGCCAAGGAGGGGGGTACTGATCGTCAGAAAATATGAGGAAAATCATTATTAAAGGGATAAAACAATAAAAAAAAATTAAGAAGACAGAATATAACGATTGACATTGCATTTCAAGTTTTGAAAATCAAAGCTAACTAGCAAGCAAGAAGTCGGAAGAGAGTTCTACACGTGAAAAGTGTGATAGAAGAATTAATTAATTATGGCTACATCTAGCCATTTCAAGTGTAAAATGATGAGACCTTGCTATCAATCTAGTATTGCGCTTAAATTCATAAAATCTAGGTACCATAGAGGAAAGTTAAATGTTTTACTGATTGTAAACGTTTTTGCTCGTTAAAAGATATAATTGTTTTTTTTTCGTTTTTTTTTCTAACTGAAAAAGTAGTATCCCTTAGGAAAACGGATCACTTCATTAACATGGTTAATCATTTCAGTTCACTGTCTTTTAGTGTTTTAAGACGCAGGTGCCAATACCAGGTGTCAATTAGCATCATAAGATGAAGCCCACCAGTTTTGCATTTTGCCTGAGCCTCCGGAAGGAAATAAAAATTGACAGGCAACTGCATGATCTATTGTCACCACTCCAGTTTTGAATGGAAATTGATTGTCAATTGAGGCTAGAGATTTCAGATTGCATTACTATTTTATCCATATCAGGAAGGAAGAAGAAAAGTCTTCATACTTCTTCAAGGATATCAGTGCGAAGTGAACACTGTCCCAATTGTGATATATATATATATATATATATATATAGTTATGAAGTAATTATACATTGCGACACGGAAATTTCTGTTTCGAGATAGATTCTCTTCATCAGGCAATGTTTGATGTACAAATGATTTGCATTTAAAAATGCAATATATATATATATATATATATATATATATATATATATATATATATAAGTGAGAGAGAGAATGTAAAGAATATATATATTCGTTTTGTAATGCCATATTTTTTCAAAACAGAGTCGATCATAGCTCTCTACAAACTATTTCTTTAGTATTTTCCAATTACCATGGCATTGCCATGTAAAGATAGTAAAGTGCTTTCCACTTGTCTTCTTTACGGTTTAGAAATCAGACTAAACTTTCTTCTAGACTAGCTAGCACCCAAGGCCATAGATTCCAATCTACCCTGCTATTTAATCCATAGCTAGTTGGAGAAGAATTTGAGTCATACCTTTCGAAAGAGCGTTTATGCGAAAGTAAACGCAGCAGACTAGGTGGGAATATAAAACTGAGCCGCCGATTCCCCTTTCGGTCCCTTTAACATCCCCACTCTCTTATTGTCGAGTTTGTCATAAACATATATTTATATAATGTCAGATATTTCTCTAGAAAGAGAGATATATTTTTTGTTATAGAAAACGATAACTTTTGCAAAAAATAAAGAATAAATAGAACGTCAATTGAGATGCCTTTCTTTATTGGTTAAGTAGGCAAAATTCAAAAGTCAAAGATTTTTTTCAAGGAAACAAAATCGATCGACTCCTAACGGTCTCTGTTTTAAATCTCGATTTCGGCATTGGATGATATTTTATGTAAACGATATTTTAGTATGGTTAAAATTTTAGGTTGCAATAAAATTTACCTTAGCTAAGAAATGGATGGTTTTGTATAAAAAATTCTATCATAATCTGACGTGGTAGAGCCAAAATAGAAATAAAAGTAATTGTTGATAAGAAAAATGTACATTTTTTTCTATACAACTGCTGGTTGATCCCTTGAAATAGAGGACATTTTTTTATTTAATTGCACATATTTTAACGGAGGAATCATGTTACAAAATTCTTATAAAATTAATTAATGTTCTAAAAGTTACGTGAATTAACAATAATATATATATATATATATATATATATATATATAAACAACCAAGTGTTAACTATCTACAAGTCTTTTCTGATGGCGAATGCCTTGTATGTGTCGGTCTTCTTTCACGGAATGGACAATCATTGCTTTTATCAACCTACTTTGCTTGTGGGATCCGTGTATTGCCACACTCAATTACGTAGACTCGTTAAGTACGTTACAAGCTGTTCTCCTTTATTTCTCTTGACTCAATATGCCTTGTGAGTGCTAAATTCTTTAAACCTTCTTTTCTCATTATGTCTCCCCAAATTTGTATCTGTCTCTTTTTGTATTGTTAACAGCAGCTTCTTTGTAGGTATCGATAAATGATTCCTTACTAAGTGATATGCGTGAATCGTGTTGCAGTTATGAAGCATTCATAATCAGCAAGTATAATCTCTCAGCGTATTAAGATTATAGATATAAACATACACGCAAGTTGCTATTCTCCAAGGGCAGGATTAAATCACTGAAAATAATCAGACAACAGATTTTCTTGGTTTTAATTGATTTGCGTTGGTTTTAATTAGAGGTAAAGTTCCAGGAAAGATCAATGTTCGTTTAATTAAAATACTCTCATTGTTCGCTGATGATGAGAAGGAATTTTATTTGTATATTTTGTAAAGAGTCAACTGTCTGAAGAAACACACCATAATTTTCAGAAGTTTTATTCAATGACGACTGTAAATCGAGAAATTCTAACAGTGGCTGAATTCGATAAAAGGATATGAATTCCCTGCAAAACTGTCCTATTTCCAGTAATTCATATTGATGTATAATTTATCCGTTCTAACTAGCTGAAAAAATCTTTATTGAATGTCCAGTGATGTATGTTGTATGTTTTTTTTTTATTGTAGATGATCTGAATGTTCTATCAAATACAAGCTGTACTTTTCCAATTCAGCTTCCTATCGTCCGGCAACTCCTATGAATTCCATTAAGCTTTAGATCTGCCAATAAAGTTCTTCGATTAGATTTTAAATCGTAGTTTGAAGCACAGTTCAGCGACACCTCACTCAACTCACTCCGTGTTTATTTGTGCATAAAATTAAACGTAGATTAATTTCTGATTTTTATAAGTTATTTTTAATATGGCCAATTAAAAAGCATAAGCAAAGACTTTTGATAACATAGCAATATGGACATAATAGAACCAGTCAAGGTAGGGGTATGTGTGTCCCTAGAGATGTCCCCTCGGAGTCAATTTCTTTATTTTTTTAAATGGCCAAATGTCAAGATTGACCTATTAAATAGACACAGCATTTTTGTTCTTTTAAAAAATTTATCAATTTATTAAGGATTCAGTTATTGTGAGATTTTTGATGCGGTGTTAAAAAATTATCGATATAACTCAACGACTTTAACCTATATTTACCTGAACGTAATTAGCATAAAACGTAGTCATTGGTTGACTAAAACTAAAGAACTAAATTTGTAATTTGTAAAATTATATACGAATTAGTTTTAGCAAGTTTCACGGGTGACCTCCAAAATTGTGGATGAAAAGAACAAAACAATGACATAAAGAAAAGGTGTTTCATTATCTTTTGCATTTAATTCTCCTTCAAAGTTCAAAAGATTCCCACTGATTATATTGTTCAGTTATGTTTGTTTTAATCAGCAAATACTGAGAATGTTTTATTTTCTATCTAATTTCAATTTCACAACATTTATAGGTCGGAGAAATTAAAATGAATGCTAAATTATTAAAGAGAGTTACTGCATAAGAATTATAGAAGAATTCCAAATTTAGTGGGTATTTGATTGGTTTTCTTCATAACAAAATCAAAATTCTGTGAAACCATGATTGTCGATTTTTTAATATATGATGATCGTTCGAGTAACTTTATTTTTCATATTTCATTTTGTTCAAAGACTTTATTTCCGAGTAGAATCATAACATGATTCTAATCTTTTGGCTTTCTGAAATGTAGCCAAAAAAAAAAAAAAAAAAAAAAAAAATTGAGAGACCTGGATGAAATGTCGGAAAAACTAATAGATCGACCAAAATAGTCATTGAATATTAACAACTCATCAACAACTTTTCGATACGATCAACAGGAAAGATAAGGATAGTCCAATATATTCAGTGAATATTAACAACTCATCTCAATATTTCAGACAAAAATAACAATGAAGATGGACACCATCCAAAATATTCATTGAATATTAGCATCTCATCTGAAAGTCCCATAACAAAAGTAACAAAGATCAGGATAGGTGCATTAATTCAATGAATATTAACTCGTTATTCGGAAGTTTCCCACAAAATTTAATTCTTGAAAGTAAATAAATACACACGACTGGAATTTCTGTAATTGTAATTGTTCAATTTTTTCTTACTTAAATAAACTGGAAATGACAGTACCTAGGAGAATAGAAAAACCTGATTTTGCATTGTTCTCTGCTGTCTTTGTGGAGGATGTAACATAGAGAACATTTCATTTTTAATCTCAGTGAATATCGACATAGTTCATTGTCCACGGCTAATGATATGCTCATGTTCTTATATAGAAGTAACATGGCAGTCTTATATTTCCTGGCTCAAGTTTGGGACCACATTTTGGCACGCCATGCTACTGACTTACTTTATTTGTATAATTAATATGATAAAAATCGACTGAGATTTTCATAAAATACTGAGCAAATACATTTGATCAATTCTTTGGCATCGACAAGTGGATTTTATTTAAATCATTCTAAAGCATTGAACATGACCAACTCAGCAAGAACAACGGCGTGTGATTTGTCGGCTTTCGAGTTTGTTTTATTTTTGCTTAATTTAATAATAGTTTATCTAAAACAAAGATAAAGGGCCATTCAGTGGTTCAATGTAGCTAGATTTTTTTGAAGGAGGAGGAATCAAGAAATGCTTACTATAAAAACGTGTAGGATAGATATCGGAAGATTATATTTTTCAGGGAAGTATCCTATCGGCAGTCTGTTGATTGTAAACTGTTGAGTATATATATATATATCTTTAATCCAAAAGGATAAGCAGGTAGGTAAATCCCCCAAAATCCTAATTAATATTAATTACATTCATATTAAAATTGCTCAAGGAGGAGGGCTCAATGCAATTTATATTCTAATTACAGAGCCAATTATGAAATAAAACAAAATTTCGATGTTCAAATTCGTTGAATAGGCATTTCTACGAGAAAAATCTTGCGTCTCGTATATATATATATATAAGTAGTATTCTTGGTAAGGGTAAGGATAATTTCACGGGGGATATTGATTCGATGATAACTCTATGTTAGAAATTAACATAGTATTGTAATAAAAATAAATTGGACAAATTTTTATAAATCCATCGGTAATAATTTATTTTGTGAGTATAGAATTATTCAACTCATCAGACGGAATCTTTTTACAAAAATGAATGGATTTAATTTAACCAGACGGAAGGAATAATGGGGGGAAGAAAGAAAAAATTTATTGTTGAGTGAGGATGTAAGATTTACAATGTTACTAATTCAAAGTGGAAGTAAGGGTTACAATATTAAGTTTAAGAAAAAGCCGAAACGATAAGATGACCTTGAATTGAAATTTTCTTCGTATTGAACATTTTCAAATACAGGACAGTAAATTTAGGAACCGTATTTATTAGGCCCCAAACTTAATAAAAACGAACGTTTTCCATCAAAATTTTGATACTATTATTAATTACTACTATATATTCTTTATATGTTACTCCCACCTCCACTTAAATTCATGAAATTTTAAGAAATTAAATTTTGTTGCGAAAATTGGTATTATTAATTAAACGCAGGACTCATTGGGGAATGTAAACAATCTTTTTTTTTTGTTTTGAAAAATTTTGCCATTATTTTTTAAAATCTGCTCCTAATAATACAATAAAAAATGCATTATATCTATGACATTATTTAATTAGATCAGCTTTTAATTGCTTGAATAAAAAATATAAATTAAGGACATTATAGTTTGAAGAAAACATTTTTTCAATTAATAATGAAATTTTAAAAGAATTGTTTTCATTTTTTTAAATTATAAAAATTAATAATGTTTCAAAAATATTTTTAAAATGCTTCAAAGATTTTCATTTTCATTTTTTTGTGTATTTGAAGTTTTTTGTGATAATTTGTATGTGTAAATTAAAAGGTAATATGTTTCAGGATTTCTTCCTTTTACAGGAAACATTTTGTACAATTATGTCCCTTGCGATCGCTACATACTTATCTTATCTCGCAGCTGTAAAATCTGTCAACACATACGGTGGAAAGGTCAGAAAGTTAAACTCTGTGTTTAGGAAATAGTTTTATTTTAAATTTTATACTATAAGTAAGTAACACTAGTGTAAAACAGATTAATTTAACATTAAATTTGCTAATTTTCCAAAAATAATGTGTCATTGATCTATATTTTATTTTAGCAAGATTTTTAAAACAGAGAATTAACTTTTGTTTACAAATGTGTCGATCGCTTAAAAATGACCGAAAAATTGAAAGATTAAAAAAAGTTGAAAAAATTCAACTTCCAATCAGTATAATTTCTGCTTGAAACTAAAGTATTTTGCTTAGTAAATTTAATCATTTACCTTTCCATTAAAACTAAAATAAAAGTTTCAAGGAAACTTTTTAATTTTTAAAAATTCAATTTAAAAGTTAGATATCGAAAATGAGTGGAGGTATCTATTTTAAATAGATAAACTGAATTTTTAGATTTTTTATGTTAATTCCAACGGAAAAAATATAACTACGTTTATAAATATAACTATTTCGATTTCATGACAATAATATTATTAACACTAATTTTTCGATGATAGTAGTATAATAACAATGTAAATGATGACAAAAAAAAAAAACTAAAAAATATATATGTATATATATATCTCCTGTCACGCTATTGCCTCTAGAGAGAGGCAATAGCGATGCAACCTCGGCTCAGTTCATTCTCTTTACTACTAGTTACTAAGCTTTACTACCAGTTATGAAAGCTCTTGCTGCGTGTTCGATCTTTAACAGTAGTTTATTATTTTAGTTTTTTTTAGCAATAATTATATCCTCGAGTAGTGAATCCTCTCTATTATAATAAAGACCGTAATGCATTTATTTGAATATATATATATATATATATATATATATATATATATATATATACATACTGATCACAGTGAAACTAACACCAATTATAAGAAATTAAATCGCTAGAACTGGCGCTAACTTAACTATAATTTAATTGTCTTGAATATCCAGAAGAGGTTCTCTTCTGGGTATTCAAGACGTTTAGATTTTTTGTGTATATATATTCAAGACGTTTAGATTTTTTGTATATATATATATATATATATATATATATATATATATATATATATATATATTCATTTTGTTACGCTCAGTGGGGTAGATTATTATTATTTTTATTTTTTTTTCTTATGTCTTAATGTAAAATTATCAGTAATAGGTAAATATGGAGATATATATATATATATATATATATATATATATATATATATATATATATATATATATACTTTGCCGTCATTTTTGACGGCACGGCCTATTCGTAATAATAATAATAATAATAATAATAATAATAATAATAATACTCATTATTATTATTATTATTATTATTATTATTATTATTATTATTAAAGGCATATATGTCGGTTGCTGCTCTTTTAGTTAGTGGCAGATAGTTTGTTAAATTCTCCTCTACCTTTTTCCTCTACCTTTCTTAGTATCTTAGTATCCAGCACTGCCTTGATCTAGACCAGTGGTTATTTACCGGGGGCCAGAAGTGTAGGGGGCCTGGTAAATTTCATTTTGGGATTAGGAGCACAATGAAAGGGAACACATTGTTACAATCCGTCCTCTATATTTTCGTTCTAATAAACTTTAGTCATGAAATATTTTTTAAGTATTTTTTATGTTCTAGTGTGCATTTATATAAAATCTATTTGTTATTTTGCATAACTTTGTATTTTTATTTTATTTTGCAGAAGATTTTAAATTGCAAGTACAGAACTTTTTGCGGAAATAAAAGTTTATTTCAGATAACAGGTTTTTTTTTTATAACAATAAGTTTTGAAATTTATGTAGAGAAATCTCATTGTTTATGCTGAAAATTGTAAAATAATTTTTGTTAAAGTAAATTGTTATGAGGGGCTATAAAAATCATCAATCAAAAGGGGAGCCATGAATAGAAAAAAGTTGAGAACCTCTGATCTAAACAATTTCACTTCTTAGACAATTATTAGTACATATATTTGCATGTTCACATCAGATGTCCAGAAGATTATTGAGTGACCGCAACTGTTTTCATTACCCTTTCAGAGCCAAGAAATAATTTGTAAGCAGTTCCAAGCCTTCTTTGAATCTCTAGTTCATCTATTCTAGAATCCAAGATTGCTTGCAGCGATTTAAACCCGCCAGTTATTATAGACACGATATTAACCTTCTCAGTTTCCGGTGCAGGTACTAATATCCTCACAATTTTCTTTCATCTTCTCCCAGAGACCCACTGACATAGCCTCATCTATGATCAGGCAGGCCCTTTCTTTGTTTACAATAAGACCAGGTAGTTGATTTGAAGTCCCTGCGTGTCTTTTTCTTTTCTTTAACAAAACAGCTCCTGGTTTGTGTTGGTACCATTTGATTGCGTCTTCTATTCGTTATCACGTGAGATCAGTTGCGTCCTAAAAATATGTCAGGAGAGTAAAACCTTGTAAATCACATAGGTTGTAATCAGAAACATATAGCAGACGACCTCGTTCATATGAAGAAAACATGTTTTCTGTTGGAACAAATCAATAAATCGAAAAGCAACTTGTGTTCAAAATGCTTGTTTATCGAACGCTGAAATTTGTTGTGGCTTTAGAAATGGGAAAATCAAGAATCCATATATTGTCAATATATTTTTCATTTTATTATTATTATTATTATTATTATTATTATTAGGAAATATTGGGTTTACTTTAAAAGCAGTTCATAATACAAAATAAAGTAACAATATTATAGATTTGACTATGAATTTCACATATTTATTGCAATAATTATTATTACTTATATTATAAAATCGGACCGGCTCCACCCAGTGTATGTTGTAACAAACTTGAAAAAAAAATCAGCCCCACACCTAGCTTATTTTAAACACGAAAACCCTTTGTCATTTGCTCTATTTTCAATCACTATTTATTTATTTATTTATTGGGGTATGTGTTCTCTTAAAATGTCATCAACAATGAGAAGCTAAGCCGACGTAGGAGAAAGAAGAATGTGGTTGTTGGTGTAATGATGTAATGCTATCACAGGCTGACATATCCTAAGAGTGATCATCTCGACAGGCACTCAAACATCAAGAGACCTCACTCCACCAATTCCTAATTATCTCCTCCTGGATTCGTACAGAAAGTACAAGTATCTCACTTACTACAGTAAGAACTATATTATATAAATAATAATAATAATAATAATAATAATAATAATAATAATAAACTTAAACTGGACTCTAAACGACATCAGGCGAATGGATCTTAAAACAAGAAAGCTTCTTTCTAAGCATAAGATGCATCATCCAAAGGCTGATGTAGACCGTCTATACATACCCCGTAAAGAAGGTGGAAGAGGTCTTATTCAGCTAGAATTGTCATACAAGACAACAACTATTGGCTTACTAACATACATAGAAACAACACAGGACTGGATGATACAATTAGTTAAACAATATGAAAACAGAAAGAAAAAATATTCAATGATAAAAGAAGGCAGTAAATACAAACAAGATTTACATTTAGTAGATTCTGTAGAAAAGCAAAACAGAAGTCAAGAACCAACTATTGCGGCAAAAAAAATATGAAAATGAAAGCCAAAGATAAAGCTCTTGAACAGATGAAACAACGCTGGCAAGATAAACCTCTGCATGGCCAATATCCAGAACGTGCCAATAAATTCAATGTTGATAAAATTAATACTCATCGATGGTTACGTACATCTGGATTAAAGTCTGAGACTTGAAGGCTTTATTCTTGCAGCGCAAGACCAAAGTCTTTTCAGGCAAATATTATACATAATAATGTGGATCCAAAATGCAGTTTCTGTGATAAACATCAAGAAACAATAGACCATCTAATCTCATGATGTTCTGTACTTGCCCCAAATAAGTATAAAAATCGTCACGATAGAGTGGGGCAATATTTACATTGGACAATGTGCAAACACTATGGAAAATATGTAAAGAAACACTGGTGTGAACATCACCCAGCACCGGTAACAGAAATAGAAGATGTCACCATTCTATGGGATTACACCATCTACACAGACAAAAAATTGAAGCAAATAGACCGGATATTATTGTTAAAAACCAAAAAAAATTGCCTATTAATTGATATGGCTTGTCCAGCGGATTGTAACATAGCAACCAAGGAATTCGAAGAACTGTCAAAATATAAAGACCTGGAAATTGAAATAGAAAAAAATGTGGAAATTGAAAACAAGAATCGTGCCAGTGATTGGAGGTGCACTTGGAATGATAAAAAATGGAACAAAACAAAACATTGAAAGAATCCCTGGAAACCCCAGCTTAAGAGATACACAAAAAATTGTCTTGTTAAGCCCACACGCCAAGGAGAACTTTGTCTATGTAACGCTAGGGATGATAGGGGAGATAGAAAAAACATGAAATGGAGCCATAACGACACGCCACAACCTGCCTTAGGTCTTCCCGCATACTTGGTAGATAGTGTGACCATAGCAGAAATCGAAATATGATGAAAAATGACAACATAATAATAATATTTTATAAGGAATTTCTTTTCGAAAGAATTCTACTTGACCTTTTGAATACAGCCATTTTTTTTAAGAAATAAAAAAAAAACAGATTAACATTTGCCACAAAATTCGGCAACGGTCTTGTGGTATTCGTATCACTGGGGCTTTTTCTTTATTTTCAGCTTTGTTAAAAAGACAATGGAAATAACTAACAACTATGATGGAATAAGAATATTTAATTATTTAATATGTTGACTATATGCAATGTACAGGTGTTATATTTGCTAAAGTTAGGGTTAAAAAATTAAAGGGTGTTGGTAAAAAGACAGAAACTACAGTCAGAAATGGCAAGAAGAATTAAGCAGCATACACTATCGGCTCGGAACGAGAAACCGGGGAGCCGAGTTCGAATTCCAGTTGAATCCATTGTATTCACTTACGCGCAAATACCCTTGGGAAAGGTATTAATCCGTCTCTTCCTTCCAGTTATGGGTCAAATAGCAGGACAGATTGGGTTCTATAGCCTTGATCGGCAACCAGTCTACCGCAGAAAGCAATGGCAACCTACTGCGGGATAATCTTCTGCCCAGTCAGTCATGTCTCTTTCGAGACATGATCGCCCAAGCGTGTATCATGTATGGCACTTTAACTGACTGACACTACAGATCTGCTGGAATAAACTTAAAGATGTAATATATTGTTATTTTTAATGGATTCTCATATTTGAGTAGATAGCCTGTTTATTATTAAACAGCATATTTATTTATTTTCATCTATCGGCCTGAATATTCGAGAAATATTTTAGACAAATATGTGCCTTTCTTAGGATTTGAACTTGCGTTCCCTAGAAATATGTCGTATTTCATCTTCGGATCATAGTAACTAAATTTGGCATATTTTTATCCATTTTCATTATGTATTAGAAGTAGGTAACTGAAGATTGGGAATTGAGTTGACTAACAGTTTGTAGTCGTCCAAATGATACTTAAGCAGTATAACTTGTAACTTAGAGATCAACAACTGAAACGGTGAATAATGTGATATTAATAGGAACCTCTAAACAAAAAAGAAAATAAAGAAGAAAAAACAAAACTACTAGATGGAACGTGAAAAGGAATTGTCACATCATGATGTCGAGGCAACGCTTATATAGGAACACACAGCAGTCTTTTCATTTGTTGACAACACTAGATAAAATTGGTTGAATTCTGGTTTCACGAGTCTCTACTTGATTAACTGCAAGTTTCACTAAATTGGATGATGTGAGTGTCAAGAAAAGACTTGGCAGAATCAATCATGCAGAAATCGCTCAGATAATAAAAGCGTCTACAGAATACAAAGTGATGTTTGTTTCGCTGGGGTGGGCGCTATAGACGCTTGATAGTTGCGTGAAGCTACCGAATGTGTGGTTTGATCGTCCTCTGATTACACGCATATTCAACAGAACAAACCTCTTTTTTGTACGCCGACATCGTCATGCACCCCTCCTCTTACTCCTGCCCCATTCTTCATTTCTCAGATGTCTTTAACCTGAGGAGTCATTCATTTATACAATAATCTGAAGTTTCATTTTGAGCAGAACTCGGTCATAAGATATATATATATGTGTGTGTGTGTGTGTGTGTGATATATTTATCATATTTGATGGAATTTATGATACATTTTCTCTGAAGGAAAGAAGATAAAACTCGTGCCTTGCATTATGTATATTGAATATTTGGGCAGCAGCCTCTATTTATACAGGTTTTCATGAAAAATGACAGACAAGGTATTATGGTTACGTTTTTTATGTAATTCTTCATGTGATCTTATAACTTTTTCTTTTGAGGACATAAATTATATTTCACGTGTAACATAATGTATATAGTGCTATGTGTGTTATGTAGAGTAGTGTGTATGTTGTGTGTACCGAACACGGTAAGCACGTTTTTAGCGTGTTCGTAGTAGATATTATTGATCGTTGGGTTTAAAAAAAATTTTTTTTTTATTAATAATGCTGTTATAGAGTGTTTCACATAATAAAAACCTGTGCATCACATGTGATGCCCAGAACGTACAAATTATAAGTTATTTACACTACACTCTGTGAATCTTTTTGTGTTTTTTCTTTATATTTTTTGAGATTTTCGAGGGCATTTTCGCTATTCCACTATCTCCAGATGTTTTTGTTCCATTTCCCATCGCCTTTTAGAACATTTCCCAGACAGTTCAACGTTGTGTCCTTCCTCGATTTCAACGTCTTTAATTTGTAAATGGCTGTCGCTCTTCCTATCGACCACACATTTTCTTTTCTTACAATTAATGGTTATTCATTTCTTCTCGTTTCCCTTTACTACCTTGTCTACCTGGCGTTCTCTTTCTGTGATTACCATCTATACAGTCTCTGCGTATCTTTGTTTATCGATATAGAAAATAATTTTTCTGTCTATGTATATTTAAATAAAATTTGTGCCTTTTCTTTATTTAATATTTTATGAAAAGTACAATTTATTCATATAATTCAAAAGTCATGTACAAGTGTTCAGATTAATATCTAACCGAGATTTCATTACCCAAGGGTGAAAATAGTCTTGAAAAAGTAACAGATGGATTTTAGAACGCAAGGTATTTTTTTTAAAGATTTATTTCATGGAAAAGAAATGCAAATACTGTTTCAGTATGTTCAGTCTACTTGAAAAAATGTAAAAATTTATTAGTCATTAAAAATATCTAGCTGCGGCTATTTATAGAATTATTAAAAAGAAACAAAACGATCAATTTAAGAATGTTAAACATGCCTTTCGCCCACTTTTAATTACTATTTCTTAATCATTTTAATACAGTTCTTCAATAATTCTCCAAACTTCCAACAATCATCCATCCACTTCACTACATCCCCCCACTCTCTCTCTCTCTCTCTCTCTCTCTCTCTCTCTCTCTCTCTCCCTCTCTCTGTTTATTAAGTTCACCCCAAGTAAGGCATTAAAGCCAATGAGACACAAGGAGTTACTGGGTGTAGCAGAATTAGAAAATAGAAATGCCACTAAGGAATAATCAGAATCAGGAAGACAGTAGATAGCGAGTGATAACTGCATTTAAATTTTTGAAGATTAAATTTGGCTGGAAAGCATGGATCTGGAAAGGAATTTCACAAGCGAAAAGTTCGAGAAAAGAAACTGTTACCATAGAACTTACGGTTACATCAAGCCAACTCTGCTGCATATCGATGAGACCTTGTTACCAGTCTTGTATCGCGCTTATATTCATAAAGTCTAGATACAATAGCGAAGATCTCATCTGAACAATTACCATGAACATATTTATAAAAAAAATTAGAAATAGCTCCTACATAATGAAAAGACATTAGTAGAAATGGTGTCTTTATTTAGCTAATGTCTATGTGTGAGGCATATTGTGGAATGTATGCATTACTGATTGTATGTTACTTTTAGTGGATACTCTGAAGAAGGCCGGAGCGTACAGCGACTGAAACGTCGTAAACGTGGCAATAAAGATGCGGACAATATAGTTTAAATATTACCTCATCTAAGAAATATAGACAAATGCTCCGTTTATTATTAAACAGTATATTAATTTATTTTCATTTACGAGCGTGAATATTAGAGAAATCTTAATAAGGAGAAATACGCGCTTCTCTAGCAGGATACGAACCTGCACCTCACTGGCAGGAGAAAACCCTCGTTACATACTACGTGTTTCTGGACCGCCTCGGCCACGAAGTGAGTCGATGACCAAGCAACGTTGAGTACTGCCTTAAAAACGCAAATATTCCCTGATTCTCGAAATGTACATATCTGCTCAGTTTCGCATACTAACGTAAAGAAAGTAATTTCTAAAGAAGTGATGGATTTTTATTTAGCAATCCGACAGATTACACACACACACACACACACACACACACACACACACACATATATATATATATATGTATATTAGTCATCCGCAGACAGATCTGTTTCGCTGTATCACAGCTCATCAGTACGGTTAAACAGCCGATTGCTTTTTACCCAGAATTGAAACCCGACCGAATTGGCGTCAGTCGGCGATTCTACCTCTGAGCTACGGGCGCTCGGTAGAAGGAGGCAGACAGCGTGTATATTATCATTATACATGCCCAATAGCAGAGAGTGTTCTAATTCATTGCTGAATGAACGATACGTAGATGCCAGAGTAGCTACTGTTTTTCAAAGTCTACCATTCTTCTAGAGTGCTCAATCAGGGTGTGAGAGCGTAATTTGCTTTAAATGTAACAATTTTTATATTAAAAGGCATAATGAGGATAAAGTTTAAAACAGAAAACAACCAGATTCGCTCCCGGTCATCAAGGTTTTAATTGGGTGAACTTACTGTAAAATATAAGTGTGAGAAATGAATTGATCAATGATGGGAAAGTGGAATTTTAAATTTTATCGTCATTATGCCCTGTAATATAAAAACTATTACTTTTAAAGCAAGCAAATGTTTAAAAACAAAGGTAAAAAAGTTGTTAATGTTTTAACATTTTAAAATATAAGAAACGCTCATAAATATTCATAAATCTAGCTGAAAAGTGTAGGTAAATTATGGAGGATGCCAAGTGACGTTATTTAATGTCTAAAAAACAAACTTTAGCTCTCGTATTTTACATCGAGCATCTTTTTATTATCGCACATTTACACGCGCGCAAACACACACACACACACACACACACACACACACACACACACACACACACACAATTATTCCTGACTGGGCAGCCTGCCTTCAGTCACTTTCTCACCGACGTGATGTGTCTTTTCAACAAGTATTTTCATGGCAGCTGCTCTGATGAGCTCTTTTCCCGGTTTTCCCGACTACATGTATTTATGCGTGCTACTAGGTTGACATCAAGTCCCATCATGTTACTGTCAAAATAATAAAATATAATCGCCTCTTCTACTCTACAGTTTCTTTTCTCGCACTTTCCATTTGTGAAACTCCTTCCGTTTGCTTGCTTTCTTGATAGTACAATCTCCAAAAGTTTAAATGCAACATCGGTTGCCATCTTCTATCTCCTTGATTCACATATCTCTCTTTTCTTTTCTTCGGCATTTCCTGTACCTGTTTTTTTTTCTCTCACTGTAACCCCCTGCGCACCAGTGGCGGTCTTGCCTTATCTGGGGTGAGATGATTATAAACACGCACGCACGCACATATAAAACAAAAAAAGACAATGTCTTTTCAGGCAAATACTATTAAAAACGACAGACGTTTTGGGTCGATTAATTTTAATGATTTACATGGAAGAAATTCCGCCAGAAATTGTTGGAAGTTATTTGACAGAATTTCTCCATTGTCTGAGAAGAATTATTCATAAATTGGGAAAGTCGATCATTAAATATAATCGACCCAAATATCTATCGTTTTTAATATCGTTTGCATGAAAAGAATTGAAGTCTAAATATGCAGTAACTACACACTATGTATATAATGATAATCATAAAATGTACTAAATACAACTGGATTCAATATAAAAATAATTTGAAAGAAAAATTGGCCGAAGAACATTTTAAACAAACAAATAAAAATAAAGATAAAGATATTATTCAAGTCATTATAGTCAGCAAGCTCGTCTGTCAAAGCATTACTACTCAAGTGAATTCAATTTTCATTCAGTGCTCTGCATTTGTAGCCTTAGACTATGCTAAGCAAAACACCAATTTACTAGTATTCACTCTTCGTCTAATTTCTAAGCAAATATAAGGGGTCATGTCTTTATTTTGGGGGAGGTAAAAGCAGAATATTATAATTTTTGTGCAAGTAAATTTTCTTTGTTAGAATATAAAGCGACTAAAAGATACACAAAGGAGAATGAATGACTATGGCCAGTAATAATAATATCTTCGGATTCCACTGACGAAAAACAAATCTCGGCGATAAAAGAGAAATTATCAGTTAATCTATAATGAAATGTATTTATTCTTTTCAAAAGTAATAAGCGGACCATAAACGTTTGAAATTTCTCATTGGTGGGGTGAAGAAAGAAACCAAAAGAAATATGAATCACGTTTAAAATAAAAATAACCAAGCATGACAATGTGTCAAGCACAAAACACAGAAAATAAATTATGAATTATTAATTATGATAACATCTTTTATTAACTTATCAATGTTCAGTGGGTTAGTGCTTATGGCATTTTGTTGAAATGATAAATAATGTGTGTTCTTTATTTTAATATATAAAAGCGAGAAATTTTTTTAAAATTATCAAATACTCCGGTATATATATATATATATATATATATATATATATATATATATATATATATATATATATATATATAGGTTTCATTAAAAAAGACAGACAATTTATTATGGTTAAATTTTTAAATTTTTTATGTAATTTTTCACGTGATTTTATGATTCTTTTTCTTTTGAGGACATAAATTATATAAAAATTGTCAAAATGTTTTGTTTATCCGAGCTTTTCCTGCTATACTTTTAGCCATTATCGAGGAAGGATTTTACTTGACGTGTAACAGAATGTATGTGTAGTGTGATGTTTGTTTCTAGAAAAGTGTGCTTGTTTTATGTACAGCTCAAGGTAAGCACGTTGTTAGCATGTTCGTAGTTGATATTATTGAGTGTTAGGTTTTTCTTTTTTATTAATAATGCCTCGATTAATTTTAGTTATTTTTTGCCAGTGGATGATGCTGTGATATTTGTGTTGTCAACAAGTATGTTACGGACAGTGTTTGGTAGGTCTCCGCGTGTGTTTAACTGAGATCGAATTGAGCTCTGGTCTGACAATATAAAGAAGTACTACAGCACATCAACCTAAGTATCTCATACACCGACAAATAATCACAAAATCTCTGCAACTTATACCCCGGAATTATCTTATTTCCCAACAACACTGATAAATACATGAACTTGTCCAGTCATATACTAACAGATAGCCAGAAGGAATTGCTAAGCCTACGACCAAGTTGTCATCTCCAACCCAAATTTAACCGTATCACAAAGAAAACCAGAGTTGAAATGCTACACCAATCATTACGGCAACTGAAACTGATAAAACTAATAAAACAATTCAAATATCAGAGATTTCCTTAAGACATTCTCAAAGATCATTCAACACCCACAAGAAAATCCCAACAAAACTCGGAACTGCTGCTAAACAACTAAAAACCAACCCTAATATTGTCAACCGACGAGCTGATAAATCCAACACTTATGTAATTTTGGTTATATCGGATTACCACAAGAAATTACAGCACTTCCTAGATGATCGATCAAAATTCACAAGACTAAATAGGAAGCCCACCTCTGGGTTTTCCTAGGCTATTTATATATACAAGGATCAGTGTTGCATTGCAGGTAATCTTTCTAACGGTCATTTTGGCGGGAGCGGTTTATTTATTTATTTATTCATTTGGATAAATTTATTTTACTTATTATTTATTTTCGGTTTATACTTTTATTTATTTTCGGTTTTTGATTATTATTTTATTTATTTATTTGGATTTGTTATTTATTTATTTATTTATTTATTTTGTTCATTTATTTTTTATTTTAATGGTTATTATAGCAGTAGAGGTGGTTGTTATAGTGGCAGTGGTTTGTTAATTTGTTTATTATTTGATTGGATTAAATTATTTTTTCTTTATTATTGTGTATTCATTTTTTTCAGTTTACGATTTTTAAGTAACGTAATAAAAATTTGTTTTCAAGTCTGCACTTTGAGATGAGTTCAGAGCGTTTATTTAGTTTTTTGTTTTGGTCTGGGAAGGTAATAATAGCTGTATTTTTCCTCCAAGCAAAGTCTGCAGATTTTGGATTGATTGTTGTAGGCTGATGTTCGTTTTCGCATTTTCCATGATATTTTTGGTGTGATTTGGGTTTTGTTTTTAATTTCCCAGATATAATTAGAAAGTATTGTGATGTTCGCGTATTTACTATTTGTGGAGGCTGTTTTGTGTGCGTAGATTAATCCTTAAGTGTGACGGTTTACTTGAATATACCGCCATTGCCTCGATAAAAGTTGAGGAAGAAATAAAATATACTCTATGTAATAAAATAAGAGCGTTATCAGTTACGAAAATATATATATATATATATATATATATATATATATATATATGTTTAAATAAAAGTGCTATACTTCGAGCGACGAGGTGGACTTGTCAGTATGTGAGAACGGAACATAGAATTAAGTGATACTGCGTGTGCCTAAGAAAAGACAATAATAATCTGCAGCTGGACTTACTCTAAGAGTCTCTGAACGGAACTTAGTAATAGACATATTACAACAGTAGTGACGTGACGAGATTATGGAAATAGGAAAAGAAAAATTCTTTTTTCTACAAATTTTTTTCATTTTTTTTTTTTTTTTTTTGACTAAAATGCCTGGGTTACTTTTCCAATACCGGACACAGGTTTTGGCAGCGTTATTAAGTAAAAGAGAAAAAAAATCAAGTTCACTGGATTTCGTTTTTAATTTAATTCCGGAATTTAATTATGCCCCAGAGGATAACTTCATGTTTGAGGTATTTTTTTCTACGTATTGAGGATTTATTTGAAAAAGAACTGATGAAGAAAAAAAAAAGTGTGACCATTACTGAAGTGGCTGGAAACAAGAGCACATGAAAGGTACTGTAATTTTATATTACCAAAAGAAACCAATTGAAGTAGATTTTAAAAACACGGGAAAAGTTTTTTGACAATTTTTTCATGTCCGATATCAAGTTTTCAACTTGAAGAAAAAAGAAAGACGATTTTTTCACATATGTGGGAATAATAAAGAAAGAAAAAAAAAAAAAAAATTAAAAGATTTAACAGAAGACCAGTTTATATGTTGTTAAGATTTCGTGTTGGGTCTGAAGTCACCTACAAATAACGAAATAAGGACAAGAATGTTAGCAAAGCTTGAGCTTGAGCCAGGGTTAAATTTACAGACGATAGCTGATGAGTGTCACAGGTCAATAAATTTAAAACATTATACGTATCAGATTGAAGAACCGGAAGAAATGATAATGGAGGTCGAAGCAATAATAAATACGGCAAAATAATAATTGTAGAAAAATGTATTTCCGGAAAAATTGCCCGTTTAAAAAAAAAGTTTCTATTGTGAGAAGCTTGGACACAAAAAGATTTCGGCAGGTGAAAAAAAAAAAATTAAGAATAATAACCGTCCTAAAGGTATAGATTTTGTGACAGTAAGTCTCGCAGCCCCCCCAATACTTTGAATAGAAAATTTATTTGTCTCTGCATGAACAACAAACCTGTGACCCTACAATTAGATACGGAGTATGACATTACTATAATTTCAGAAGAGACTTGGAAAAAATAGGTGCACTGAAATTGAAAAAACTGGTACCTTGAAAAATAAATTAAAAATAGGTAAATTGAATTGCGAAGTCTTGTCCCGAAACAAAAATGTTAATGCAATAACATACGTAACAAAAGGAAAACAGTTAAATTTATTAGGTGCAGATTACCTACACTTGTTTAATTTATGGAATGAACCAAACAATTATATTTATGAGTCCGTCAGATGCGCGAATGTGAATATTGACAATTTAAAGAAAAACATTATACAATAGTCTAAAGACTTGTTCAAATAGGAAATGGCTTTAAAGTAAAGACATCTTTACAGGTAAAAGAAAATATGAAATTGGCTTTTAAACACTCAAAAACCCCGTCCACTTTGCCGCCATTGAAACAGTGAACAAGGAACTGGACAGACTACAAAATATGAGTTATTTCACCAGCCGCCTCTTCAAGTTGGGAAGCGTCCATTGTAATTGTGAAAAAAGACTCGTAAATTACGAGTGTGTGCAGATTATTCAACGGGTTGTATAACACCATGCAAGACCATAATTATCTGTTACCAAGTATTTACAAAATAAAATGGAGGACCTATATGCTTCAAAATATATTTGTCGGATGTGTACCCTCAAGTTGAAATGAAAGAAGCAAGTAAATAATTTCTTATCCTTAATACACATAAAGGGCTTTTTCGGCTTAATAGACTATTGTTTGGTGTAAACGTCGCTCCGGCAATTTTCCAGCAAATTATAGATACTAGGATGGCCAGAATCGATTTTTCAGTTGGATACTTGGATGATATGATACGAAGCAAAATGGTAGACGAACACAGAAGCCACAGAGGAAAAGTGTTCGAACGAATAAGAGTTTGGTTTTAAATTTGGTTGAAAACAAATGTGAATTATTTTTGTTACAAGTTAAATATTTAGGCCAAATTATTGCTAAAAATGGTCGCAGACCTGAGCCTGAAAAGATGAGGCTATAAAGGATATGTCGGCTCCTTCAAATTTTTCTCCATTAGAATCATTTTTAGGAATGGCGAACTGTTATAGTCTGTATATACCGAAAATGTACGAAGTGAGCGTTCCATTGAATGGGCGACTAAAAAAAGATAAACAAGGAAATTGGTCTACTGACTGCCAGAATGCATTTGAAAAAAAAACAAAAAAACTTCCGAGCTTGTAGTGGCGCACTTTGACCCTTCACTGAAAACAATAGCAGCTGCTGCAGATGTTAGTCAGTACGATATCAGAGCTGTATTCGACACAAAAAAGGACGAAACAACAAAAATCGCTGTTACTCATATGTCAAGAACTTTGTTACCGGCGGAAAATAATTACAGCCAAATTGAAAAAGAAACATTAGCAATAATTTTTGCAATAAACCAGTTCCATAGAATGTTACGCGGTAGAAATTTTGTGCTACAAACCGATCATATCAAAAACCAATTTTGGAAATATTCGGCATGAAAAAAGACATTCTCGAACATTCGGCAAACTGCCTACAACAATGGACTCCCGTGTTTCTATGATATGATTTCGCTACTGAATATTTGCCATCTAAAGAAATGGGACATGCGGATAGTCTGTCGAGATTAATACTTAAGAGTGGTGGTTTACTTGAAGATACGTCATTGCCTCGATAAAAGCTGAGGAAGAAATAAAACGTACTCTATGTAATAAAATAAGAGTGTTATTAATTACGAAAACGGATATTAAGAGTGAATCCCTTAAAAAGAAGAGAATTATAAAATGACCGAATATCTGAGTGGTAAAAAAGGAAAAAAAATGGAATTAATAATGTTGAGTGGTAAGAAAAGGTCCTTTTCCATGTGTGATAAATGTTTAATTTGTGGAGAACCAGTAGTAATACCAGATACTTTGCCAAAATAAATATTGAAACGGCTCCATGGCGGACACCCTGGGATATCTCACAGGAAAGCATTGATGTGAATTTACGTATATTGGAAGGGCAAGGGTCAGGATGTAGAAGATTTAGTGAAGTCTTTCCAAGACTGTGCATTGGCAGCTAAATCACCACCAGTAAAAATGAAAAAAAAAGGAGGGCCTAGAAACAAAAGCCATGATCCAGGTTACATATGGATTATGTAGAACCAATGAATGGCTGGTACTATTTAGTAATAATAGATATTTTTTCTAAGTGCCCAGAGGTGGTAAAACGTAGAAAAGCGACAACCAGGGGTGCCATTAGAATATTACGAGAACTGTTTGTCAGATTTAGATGTGTAACAGATAATGGTACACCGTTTACGGCATCTGAGTTCAAGGAATTTAACTGAGATGAGACCGTCGAAGATGTGACAATTCCACCGTACCTCCTGAGATCAAATGAATACGCTGAAAAGTTTGTGGATATTTTAAAAAGAGCTTTTTAAAAATCAGGATAATGGGGGTGGGGGGAGGGGAGTTACTTCAACAATTTTTGAGCGCTTCTAATCTTCAAACCCAAACACATTTGATGGTACTTTGCCAACAGAAGAAAAGTTTAATCGGGAAATAACGTCAGCATTTGATAACCTGTTGTCGACGATAAATAAAATTTCAACTTTTTTCCTAAAAGGCGAATCAGTATTATTCCAGAAAGGACCTAAAAGCGCAAGGTGGTGGATTTGATTCACGCAAAAATGGCCTACACAAGAAGCATATAAATCAATTTAAATCCAGAAAATATAAAGAAAGGAGTCAGACATTATTATTGGAGTGACTATGTATTTTTTTCCTGATACCTATTCAAGTTGTTAAAAAGAAGACTTTACTTTTTACAGGTGTAGATTTTAAAACTCCATCCACCCCACCCCAGCGATGAGGTGAACTCGCCTGCACGTGTATAAATGCGAGAACGTGGGACTAGAGGAGACAGCAAACGCCGTCAAACCTTGTCAGAGTCGCTGCCTCTGGGCAGAGAGGAACCAGACGAGGCTCAGCCGAAGGGTAGAATCTCATCTAGGGAAATAATAGACAGGTACCCGACCCTGCCTTATACAGACAGCAAAACACATAATAAAATTCTAAATTTAAAATTCCAATATATACCACACAGTGAGTGCTATAATAGAACCAAAATTTATACTACTATTACTACTACTTCTACTGCTACTACTACTACTATATATATATATATATATATATATATATATATATATATCGAATACTTTATCTCGAAGTACTCTTTGGAAAATTTTGTCAAAAGTAGGTGTTCTAGAAAAAAGGATCATTCCCAAAGGAATGAAAGCTTTTGTAAGGTCAGGGAGTGAGCAGTCGGACGCCCTTTTTGCCTCCAACAATACAAAACAAGGCTGCGTTCTTGCTTCTCTTGCACTTTTCTTTTCTGCTTTGTTTGAAAAATCATTCTCTGAATTAAGTGAAGGAGTCTATGTTGAATTCAGAACAAGCAAGTGAAGATCTATACAATCAGCAACGTTTTAAAGCACAATCGAAACTTGATTTACAGCTGGTACGCCATCTTATCTTTGCAGATGATGCCGCTTTACTAGCTCACAGTCTAGAAGACATTCAAACTACACTTGTTGAATTCTATGAAGCAGTGAAAGCATTTGGACTCACTATCAACATAAAGAAGACTGTGCTTATGTACCTGCCAATATCAGGCAATCCATCTCTCACAAATCCTTCCGCCTTCATTGATAGCACAACATTAAAAACAGTTAAGGTGTTTACATATCTTGGATTAACAGTCACTTCTGATGGATAGAGAGATTCAATCCAGCATAGCATTCGGTAATCTTAAACATAAATTATAAAAATCTAAAGACGTTTCTAAAAATCAACATATACAGATCATTTGTTCTCTCAGCTCTTCTGTATGATGCTGAAACTTAGACCCTATACCGGAAACGCATAAACCAACTTGACATCTTTTACACGCGCTGTCTTCGTGTCACAGGTTGTCTAAAATAGAATGATAGACTCAAGAATAGTTCAATACTGAAGAAATGTAACAACATCGCAGGCATTGAAACCATTCTAGCAAAGATACAATCTAGGTGGGATGGTCATGTTATGAGAATAGATAAGCATAGGTTTCCAAAAAGAAGGTGTATTGACAATTACTAAACTTCAAGCGTTCAGATAAACGTCCACTCTAACGCTACAAAGACAAATTGAAACATAACTTGAAATGTCGCAACTTTAATCTGAATACCTTGGAAGTCCAAGCATCAAACTGAAAATAATGGCGTGAGACATGTCTTATTAAGTTAAAGGTTTTCAAGACAGTACCGTGATCAGTTTCGTCAAGCTCTGAAGCAGAGACGGCATCAAAATCCTGCTTCAACAAATTTCATCTGACAGAGTGGCTTTGTCGTCCGCAGAAAGCCTGGGCTAGTATCGCACACAAGAAAGCGCAAATGAAATGTCTTCCCCGTACCAGATTTTCTTCACAAACAAAGCAAGCATGCATAAATGTAAACGAAGGGCACTATCCACTGCTGACCCACATTTATCGTTCACGGTAAGAGAATTCACTATATATATATATATATATATATATATATATATATATATATATATATATATATATATAGTGTATCGAGGCAGCAAATAATTTTCTAAACATATACTGTTAAATATAAGAGACAATGAATGTCTATTATGTTTAATCATGAGCCGTTTTAAACGTCGTATTTTGGCTTTAATTTCAGTTGAAAATAAAGACAAAAATTTTCCAACATTTGGATAATTTTTTATTAATTTGCTTCTAAGCTTTCGGCTCACATGAGCCATCTTCAGAGAGGTTATTTAGACGGTAATACAATAACATCCACTATCACCGACGATTTTATTTTGTGTAGACATAAAACTCCGCTAGGCAACGGCAATAGTTACCATAAATAACAAACGCAGTTCGCAAATTTGCAATGCGTTTCTATGACGTCACACCACGTGATAGTGCGAAATGACAACAAAACCATGTAATCAAATGCAATGTAACGTGTTATGTCCGGATTTGAAGGTGATTTTATTTAGTGTTGGTTGTTTAGATTTGATGTACATGGCCTCCAATATCTGAAGGTTCCTCTTACTATGTGTATGAGTAAGGATCACCATATTGTTGACCAAAATCTGTCTGATATTACCTACATGTTAATGTTTTTCAGAGAAATGTTGTTTAATTGTACTCTGATCAGAAAGATGACATGTAAGTCTACGGGAGAGCGTGGTTGTAGTAAAACCAATATATGTACTGGGTTTTTTTATTACTATCAGAGATGCAATCTCTAAATGGGCATGTAAATTGGTACACTACATTGTTTTTTTGTAGAGAATTTAGTTTAGTGCTTGTAGGGTTATTAGAGATTATGAGGTCAATTGTTTTGAATTTTTTATAATATATAATGAGTTTAATTTGATTATTACTGTCCACTGGTTTAACATTTCTACGTATTATGTTTTTGAGAGTTTTTTCATCTTGTTTGTAACTATTATGTATTTGGTTGCAATAGTATAAGTTAATAGTGTTATGTTTATTTTGATGTAAACCATTACTATTAATATTATCAATATTGTTAGAGCTATTGTTAACTTTGTTGAGATACATTTTAATTTGTTGATCAATAACGGAGTTAGGAAATCCATTATTGACAAGTGTTTGCTTAATGTTGTGTAATTCTTTATAAAATATGGATTTGGAAGAACATATCATTTGTGTGCGTTGAATTAATTTTTTGTAACAGCTAACTTATATCGTTGGGGGCATTCACTATTATAATTAAGAAGACACGAATTTATGCTAGTTGGTTTCCTATATAGAGAAGTAGTAAATCTATTTGTGCTAGAATCAATGAATACATCAAGGAATGGGATTTTGTTATTAATATTAAGTTCTAATGTAAAATTGAGGATGGAGTGACTTTCAAATTTGTTTTTAAGATATGAAATTTGATCGATATTCTTAGCTAAAACAAAGATGTCATCTATGTATCTTACATATATAGAGGGTTTATTGTTGTCATTAATTATTTTATTTTCTAAATTTGCCATATAATAATTAGAAAAGAGGGGACCTAAAGGAGATCTCATCGCAATACAATCTATATGCGTATAAATATTGCTTAAGGGATCGTGAAAGGGTACATGTGTGGTGCATGCTAATAATAGTTTTTTAATATAGTGGGTTTAATATTGATTGATGGGAGAGTACCATGATTGTATACATCATGGATAATGATGTCATTCGTTTCATGAACGGGAACATTAGTGAATAAGTTTTGGACATCCAAAGAAAATTATCCAAATGTTGGAGAATTTTTGTCTTTATTTTCAACTGAAATTAAAGCCAAAAACAACTTTTTAGTAGTTTTTCCTATATATATATATATATATATATATATATATATATATATATATATATATATATAAGTAACAAATAAAAAACGTTTATGTACCTTATTTGATATTTTTTCAATTTATATATACATAGCGAGAGGACGATAGACAGAGAGAAAAAGTGTATGTGCGTCGAATTTACTTTGAAAGTAATAAATGAAACGTTGTTTCTGGGCCTTAATCTCGCAGGGAACTCGAACCAGTATTTTGTTATGAGCGAATTTTTTTTACAAACAATGGACCTTTTAAAGATGTTTCTCACTTAATTCAGAGAATGAGTTTTCAAACATAACAGCAAAGAAAAGTGCAAGAGGAACAAGAACGCAGCCTTGTTTTGTATTGTTGGAGACAAAAAAAAGCGTCCGACTGCTGACTCCCTGACCTTACAAAAGCTTTCATTCCTTTAGGAATGATCCTTTTTTCTAGAACACCTACTTTTGACAAAACTTTCCAAAGAGTACTTCGAGATAAAGTATTCGATATATATATATATATTATTATTATTATTAGTAGTAGTAGTAGTAGCAGTAGAAGTAGTAGTAATAGTAGTATAAATTTTGGTTCTATTATAGCACTCACTGTGTGGTATATATTGGAATTTTAAATTTAGAATTTTATTATAGTTGGTACATAGGACAGAGGATGTGCGTGTAGGATTGTGGTGTAGTGGATATTGGCTTGGAACGAGAAATCGTGGGGCCGAGTTCGAATTCTAGTTGAATTCATTGCATTCACTTACACGCAAATACCCTTGGGAAAGGTATTAATCCGTCTCTTCCCTCCAGTTATGGGTAAAAAAATAGGACAAATTGAGTTCTATAGCCTTGACTGGTAACCAATCTACCGCAGAAAGTAATGGCAACCTACTGTGGGATAATCTCCTGCCCAGTCAGTCAGGTCTCTTTCGAGACATGATCACCCAAGCGTGTATCACGTATGGCACTTAACTGACTGAATGACATAGGGTAGATCACATTTTCCTGTGTATATTTCTACTGGTTTCAATATTCAATGATTGCTGCTTTAGGGTATACTTTTTTTATATATTTTGCTTATTCATTTGAAGGTTTGGGGAATGAAGACTTGATTGAATTCTTATTTACTGTATTTTTACTGGTAGAATCGCTTGTAGGCATTCAGTATTGTTATTCACATAGATCACACCGAGAATAATGCCTTTAGAACAGTTTATCTAATGGCGTGTTTGTTCTTTCCCAGCGACATCTATTTTATTTTGTCACTGCAACATTTCCTCCAGTCAATATTTATTTTGAAGAATCTTATTGGCTTGAGCTATTTTGCGGACAATACTCTTTCAATAAATATATATTCAATAAAAAACAATATAAAATGAACTTATCATAACTTTATGGCTGTAATTGTATTCTTTTATTTTTTAATGCATTATTCAAGGATTTGGCTTTAGGGAATAGTTTATATTTCATTGAAGAATCATTACAATATGACAAATCTAGACGTGTGTTTGGATGTGTGTACAGGTACCTCCACTCATTTTCGATACCTAAGTTTTAAATTTAACTTTTAAAAATAAAATGTTTTCTTGAAGCTTTAATTTTAGCTTAACTGATATCTAAATGATTGAATTTACTATTCCCAGTAAGCAAAATACTTTGGTGAATTTCAAACAGAAATTATATTGACTGACATGTAGGATTTTGAGATTTAATTTTTTTTTTCATTTTTCGGCCATTTTTGAGCAAACAACACATTTGTAACTAAAAGCTAATTCTAGATTTTAAAACGATCTTACAAATAAATTATACATCTGTGACACGTTATTTTTGGAAAATTAGCAAATTTAAAGTTAAATTGATCTAATTTGAAACCAATACTACTTGTTTATAGCATGAAATTTAGAATAAAGTATTTCTTAATCACGGAGATCTGACTCGCTGATCTTTTAACTAGGCCATGTCATCAATCATTTTTGCACATCTGGTCAAGTATGGTTGACCAGAATTGACATAAATTTATGAAACCTACGTGAAGATTTCTTAAGAGGAACAAACTTTGAAATGCGTGACTTTTTAATGATACGTCATTATTGGACAGATATCTGCGCATAAAAATATTTCAATTATTTTAAATATCTTGGTGCGTGAAGATTTTCAATTTTTGATTAGTAAATATAGTCTTCACTTATTAACTTAATAACCTAACTGGAACGATGATTGGAAAAAAAATGAAAAGATTTTTGAATCTTATAAATTATCATAATTAAAAAATAAAAATAAAAACAATTCTTGTAAAAATTCATTATTCATCGAAAAAGTTATCTTCATATTATGATATCCTTAATAGGTCTAAATATTGTTTATAAAAGCAATTAAAAGTTTATCAGAAAAAAAGGAGCGTAGTTTTGTTGCGTTTTTGTTTTCACCGTTCAGAGCAGATTTTCTGAAAAGGTGCAACTCTCGGAAAAAAAGGTGATTTACATTCGCCAAGGAATATTTCATTTAACTAATAAAACAGTTTCGGAGAGGTAATAAATTTCTACAAATTTCAGGAGTTGGGGTAACATATGTAAAAAGATATTTTTAACAAGATTTTATAAAAAATAATGATTTCAAAAATAATTTCAGTAATTTGTGAATAGATCCTGAAAGTTTCATCAAAATTCGAACTTTATTTGATTTTTGCAAGAATTTACAAATTAATATGTTTTCACCTGCAAAAAAAGTGAGTTCTGTAATATGACGTTTGCCGTAGTAAACTCTTGTAAAAATCGGGCCACTCGCTGACAAAAAAAGAAAAAAGAAAAAAAATTTAATATAATTTCAAACGTGTTAGCATTAAAAATTTAACAACAAAGTCATGCTGTGGTACAAATATCCAAAATTTAATCTAAGCATCGTGATGCGCGTATACCAAGTACAGGCCTTACAGTTAATTGTACGCGATATAGTAAGAGGTTTTGATAAAAACAGCACAAAACCATAAACTTAGAAATACATCCAGTTCAGGTAACCCAGTTCGTTCAGACGGTCCCTGGTTGAGGTTGTTTCCAAGTACCTAGATGTGGCTTCCAAGTCAACTTAGCATGGCAACCTCATCCTAAAACAAACAAAATCCCTTAACCCACTAGGATAAATTGATTTTTCATAGCTTTGGGGAAATCAAAATGGCACTCAGTGTAAAATATGGGGTTTGCTGTAGTAAATACTTACACTAAAAATTAGATTAATTGCTTTTGCCAATTTTTCAGCATCGGCTTTTTCCATGGATCGTCTGAAAAAGAATTCTGCTGGATTTTGCCTTCAAAACAACGTTCATTTCACAATTTGATAGAAACGATTGGATTAAATCAAACACACGTCCCGTTAAACGCTTTCTAGATATCAAGAACAACAGCTTGAGCTTCACCGTTCTTATCAAGTGTTTGGTATATATATTCACTGATTGTCGTTAGACATCAGCGGTAGACCTGGCAAAATGGAAGCCATATTGTTTGTCTGAGAGAAATAATAGCCTCGAATACCTTGTCTAAAAGCGATAAGAAGCTAATAGTGCGATAATTAGAGGGGGTAGAGGGTTCCCCGGAGTTCTTAGAAAAGGAACCACAGAGGGGGAGGGACGAAAGCAGGAAGAGGTGAAACAATTAAAGAGGATTGGAGTCAGATCAACGACGACTGGAATTTGATCACATCTGCTTGCTTTATGAGAGTCATGCTTAGAAATTATGTTACAGACCAGATATGTGATTATATATATATATTACTCAGTTTAGTCTCGGTTATAGGTGGGAAATTGGGTGTGGGTACTCCAGAAGAGTAAAGTGTAGATTTGGATAAGAATTTACGAGCAAAGCACCCCATCTTGTCTACTGTGAATGTGAGGACTTCGAATTGATTGAATAGAGGGTTTTCTGTTATTAAGCACACTCTTGCCAGTAATCTTTATAACCAAAATTGCGAGATGCTATACGCTGTTTAATTCTATCAGCAAACAACAGCTTGGCATAATTTAGGACACGCTTACATTTATTGCAAGCAGAGACAAAGAGGCGTCTACTGTGATCAGACTTATCACCGCGGTAGAGCCGGAAGAAATGATTCCAGTGTGTAATTGGCAGCCCAGCAAGCAGGTGAGAACCAAGGAGATAAACGAAGTTTAAGTCGATTTTTTTTATAGCTGGAATGAAAGCATCAATGCCGGCTTTCACCCAGGAAGAAACTCAAAGATGCTATCTTGAACAGGGAAACTAAAAACTTTGTTCCAAAGGACATCGCAAAAGAAATTACGGTACGATCTCCAGTCCACTCTTTGATAGCTGTAAGATATTCTGCTGGTAATAGGTTTCTGGATGGTGAGGGATTAAAGAGAGACGAGACATTTACTGAAAATACAGCATGATCAGAGTTGCCAAGAGGGAAGAGTTGCATAACATGGCAAGAATCTGGGATAGAAGTTAGGAAGAGATTTAGAAAAGAGGCGTGTCTATTGTGATTACTGGGGAAACCCGTAGGGAAATTCATCACTTGCATGAGAGACTGAGTGATTGAGAAGTTCAGCGTTTGGACTCAAGCAAGATCAGTGACAGAGCTTTCCAGCCACTTGAAATGATGGGCATTGAAGTCACTGAACACAAATACATTAGCAAATATGTAAAGGGAAAAAGCCTTGTCTATATTGTCTGAAATACTATCTAGAATGCAGCAGTCACGAAAGGAAGGCGAGCGGTAGAAAAAGGAGAGAGAGGTTCCTGAGTTTATCAGAGAGAGACGGAGACACATATAGAAGTGAAAAGGAGATTCAAGAGAGATCTCCCTAACCAGAGAGAGAGAGAGAGAGAGAGAGAGAGAGAGAGAGAGAGAGAGAGATGTTCGCTGACATAAACACCCAGGCCATGCATGTGGACGTTGGAGTCTTTCCTAAAGAGAGGAAGGTATCCAGAAATTGAGGAATCAGGAGGCAATTGTAAAGTTGAGGTTAGTTTCGCAGAGAGCTAGGATGTTGGGGAACCTTTCGTAGAAGAACGATTCCACACTGCAAAAGTTGGTACGGATATCACGGACGTTAGAGAAAGAAATGTAGAGGTGATTAGGTGTTTTTTGTTTGGCTGTTTTAGTTTTATATTTTTGATTATGTATTTTATGAGATTTAGAGTTATTTCGGTTAGGAGAGGAATAGATTTGCAGTCGGGCGTCAAATGCAACATGTGTAGGAAGGTAGCTGCAGACAGAAGCACTTGCAGGAGCACCCATCCTTGTGCGACGTGGCACTACAAGAATCCCGATATTATTCAACTACTGATCAGAGCAGCCTCTCAAGACGCTAAGCAATAGTTCCGGCTCCTAATTACCAACCGGAAGTAGCTATGAGAAAACTGCAAACCCGGTACCCTCAGTATGAAGAGCCGTTGCCACCATCCACACATATCACAAAAGCTTGTGACAGCATCGCTATTAAAACCCGAAGAAAGGTAAGAACTAGAGAATTTCTTCTATAAACAGAAAACAAGGGTGAGCCTCTACTCTTGTTCAAGGGAAAGGGAAGGAGAAAAGACCGGGGGATAGAATTACTAAGTTTTAATATAGTATGAGTCAGAAAAACTTAGTATAATTCATTACTGATTCAATATGTGCGTTGTGGTGCAGTGGATATCGGCTCGGAACGAGAAATCGGAGAGCCGAGTTCGAATTCCAGTTGAATTCGTTGCATTCACTTACGCGCAAATACCCTTGGGAAAGGTATTAATCCGTCTCTTCCTTCCAGTCATGGATTAAATAACAGGACAGATTGGGTTCTATAGCCTTGGCTGGCAACCAGTCTACCGCAGAAAGCAATGGCAACCTACTGCGGGATAATCTTCTGCCCAGTCAGTTATGTCTCTTTCGAGACGTGATCGACCTAGCGTGTATCATGCATGGCACTTAACTGACTGAAAGCGATACCTCTGAAAACTAAAAACTAAAAAATAAATAAAAAATAAAAAAATATATAAATATCCAAAGCGTAAAGTAAATTACTTTAAATCATCACCTCAAAATAGTTTATTTATGACATAACGAAATTTAACATTCAAATAAAATAAACGTTAAGATTCGAAACTCTCAGATAAATTTGAAAATATGTCCCGTCCAAATTAAAAAAATGTTACTTACAGATATTAAATAAGAAAATTATATGCAAATGGAGTTAAAAGAAAAAAACAAAACTTTTGGATAATAAACGTTAGCGATACGCTCAATTTACACATTTGTAAACAAAATGTAATTCTCGGTTTTAAAAAATCTTACAAAAATAGAATATACATCTGTGACAGATTAATTTTTAAAAATTAGCAAGTTTAATGTTAAATTAATCTGATTTACACAAGTACTACTTATTTATAGCATGAGATTTAGAATAAAATTATTTCTTAAACATAGAGTTCAACTTTCTGACCTTTCCACCGTACGTGTTGACAGGTTTCACAGATGCAAGATAAGATAAGATAAAAGTGTATAAAAGTGACAGAATTGTACTAATTTTTTCCGGTAAGGGAAGAAAACCCTGAAACATATGACCTTTTAATTTACACATAGAAATTACCATAAAAAACATCAAATACACACAAAAAAACATTAAAAATTATTTTAAAAATAGGGAGGCACAACGATTTGTATCGGTTAGTAAATATAATCTTCACTTAATAATTGTATAAATTAACTCCAACAAATCTTTGAAGTATTTAAAAATTATTTTTGAAACTTTATAAATTATTATAATTAAAAAATGAAAACAATTCTTTTAAAATTTTATTATTAATCGAAATATTTTTCTTCAGACTATTATGTCCTTAATTTACATTATTTATTCAAGCAATTAAAAGCTTTTCAAGTTCAATAATGTCATAGTTATATTGCATTTTTTATTTTACTATTGAGAGCAAATTTTCGGAAATAGAGACAAAATTTAAAAAAAATAGATGATTTATATTCCCCAATGAGTCTTGCGTTTAACTAATAAAACTAATTTTCGCAACAAAATTTAATTTCTTAAAATTTCATGAGTGGGGTAACAGATGTAAAAAATATTTTTACCAATATTATTAAAAATAATAATTTCAAAAATAATTTAATTCATTTGTGAATAAGTCCTGAAAGTTTCATTAACATCTGAAAATAATTTGATTTTTACAAGAATTTCCAAATTGATGTGTTTTTCACCGGAAAATAACAACTGACTTATGTAATATTACGTTTTCCATTGTAAACTCTCGTAACGATTTGGTTACCCGCTAACTAAAGTTAAAACTAGATGTTTACCAAAATTTCGAACGTGTTAAAACTAATTTTTTTTTAAATAATTAAAAAATACTTTCATTGTTCCTCTTAATAACATCATAAAAAATTTGATGGAAAAAGTTTGTTTTTATTAAGTTTGGGCCATTTTTCTTCATACTATGCTATTTTTTCAGTGATTTAATGGAGGCCTTACGGTTACCTTATAATTACCTAAGAATTTTGAAAGTTACATCCTCATTCATAAAAAGAGAAATATTGCGCTAAATATGAAATAACTTGGAATTATTCATACCAACGTATAAATGTATAAGTAATTTAACAAATAAGGAATGTTCTTAGTATAAACATTCTTAAACTTGTGATATAACACTTATTTTTAAAAATAACAGTAGAATAATCAATGGATACAATGAATTATCTCAAAAATGATAAACATGGGTATGTATTTTGATAATTAACATTTATAAATTCATCATGATATAACAAACATATTTAACATAATAAACAACGAAAAATATAACAGTAAGTGGATAACTAAGATGAAAAATCAAAACTTGACTTTCAAAATACGATTCATTTATTCATTGAACTAAATAAAAAAAGCTTACTGTTATTTACAACTAATATCGCAGCATTGAAGGAATAATATAGATGAGAAAAATAGTTGATTAAACAATTAGGATCATTAAAAGATAAACAGATAAATTAAATAATAATTCGAAGAAAAATTCATATTTACGTTAGTATTAAAAATAATGAACTTCATATTTACGTTAAAAAAAGGTTAAATTTCCAAGAGCTTAAAAAAAGACGTCATTCCTGTTGTAATTCCGCGTTACTATATTTGGTGCACAATGATTTGGGAATAATGTGCTTGTGTCCTTCATCTTGTCCATATACAATTTGTAACGCTTCAGTAAATTATAGATGTTATAAGGCTGTGCTATAAGACTTCACTGATCAGCGGAATGAAATTACAATGCTACGATTTAGGATCTAAACTTAATCTTTAAATTAGTTTCCTTGAAAAGCGGTAATGACGTGCTGAAAAAAACTATCAAACTTTTAAACACCAACTTTTAAATTGGGTGCAATATTACGGTTCCAAAATCGACCTGCTCTGTTGACACACGGCTATAATGACCCCTTACTACATACACCCATGAACAGAGAAACATCGTTATTAAGAAATGCTCAACTTAAGATCAGGCAACTGATATGCAGTACTGTTGTCTCTAACGAGTTTTTTACTGTAACCGGTCTTTTATTTTATAAGTCTATGTACAATATCGTATTGTCAATTCTAATTGTAATTTTGTTAACATCGTAGATTCTGTTCATAAAATCAAATGCAATTTGAACGCCGATATTGAATGTTTTACTTATTAAACAGAGGCCAAGATTAATGATCATAAATTCACAAAAGTAGATACATGGATATCAGAAATACAAACTCAAGAAAAATGACCTGAAATAATATTTCAATGCAAGAAATTATCAAACTCTTTTCTAATAGCAAGTAAAAATTTGTCAACACCTATAACTGAAAGAAGCCAAGTAAGCACTAATGAAGTCTGTGATAGAGCACAGATCATGAGAGTTACTTCAAGAAATACTCAACCCACTGAAACTTTTTATAAAGAACGCGATTACCGCGGTCAATATACAAGTAGTTGTGGGTCAGAAACATGAAGAATACATGAGAAGATGTAGCGCTTTTTAACTGAAAGACGTCTATTATTTATACGCCATGAGGTGTGGTGGGTACATTTAATGATGAAAACTTCATAGGGACCATTGAATTCATCCGACCTTATTATGTTACAGACCTAATTTTTATATGAACATTACGAGGAATTTAAAAAGAATCCAAAATTCAAAAGTAAATGTGACTTGACAGTGCAAAACCGTGTATGAAAAATGAAAAGAAATCACACAACGCGCAAGATGAAATTGCGAATTAAATCAACAACCATGGCATCGAATAAAACTATTATTGTTGCCTCTACGGTTGACCTGGCACATATCGACGAACTGAAAGCTGTGCATCGACACTGCTATGACGAAAGACCTCGTGAGAGATTTTAACAATTTTGGAAATAAAGAAGCATTCGTCCATGACCTTGTTCAATAAAATGCAATAGGTCCCGGATGAATATAAAGTTTCATTTCAAAGTATCCGTGATTCTTCTTCTTCATGTGCCGTGTGCCTTCAGGACGTAGGCGATCAGGGACTTCCATTTGGCTCTGTCTCTTGTCGCTCTCAATATTTTTCTCTCGATATCTCTTTACAAACCCCGCTCCGCTATAAATTTGCGCAGATTTAGCAAGTACATCTCGCACTGCTTTCCCCTGTCTCTCCTTCCCTCTATCCGTCTTGTGAGCGTTAAATTCTCAAGGCCCTTTTACCTATTACGTGTCCCAGGAACCTCATTTGTCTCTTACTGATGTTAATTATAAGTTTTCTTCTCGTTTGCATCCTCTTCAACACCTCATTGTTGCACAAGTGCTCCGTCAATGGTATCCTCAGATTAATCTTACGATAATGCATTCTAATACGTATGACTCTGCAGAATGTACCACATACAACCCACTTAGAAAAACTTATTTTAAAAAAAGGCAGTATCTATAGCGTTCAAATTGGTAATATTTTAGAAATTTGAAGTTTTTTTCTTTTTGAAATGGATCTCCACCCAGATGACAGGTTTAAAACAGAAAGGACAATCTGAATTTTCTTTTAAAGAACTAAAGTTAAACTCGATGGTCTTCATAATGTGAAGTAAATCAGACAATTAAAAAATGGTCATTTAACAATCTACAAAACATTGTTGAAAACTCGGCAATTAAGCCTAAAAGATACCAAGAGTTTACACAAGTTGGTAAAGTTGAAATAAAGCATTTTAACAGTTGTTTGGGGAAAAATGCAGGAGCATTTCAATAAAAGAAAAAACACCGAACCCTTGATTTCGATACATCTGAATTCTATCTTCTGCAATCATTTAAACATTCTTTGTTAAATAAAACTCCAAGAAAATTCAACCGACAGAATGACGTTACCAAGGCAAAATTTTGAAAACTTGTTTTCTTTAATTTAATTAATTTTATTTTATCTTATTTCTTTTTACCTTTTATTTGTTTATTTCTTTTTCAACTGGAGTAGATAGACCCTCCTATCGCCCGGTTCATACACCTCCTCCATTATTTGAATAGGAATAGAGGTTCATCCCTTGTTTCTTGTTTAAAAGGGGTTCCAGGTTCTTTTCCTCTCCTCAGGCCTTAACAGTGGTACTTTCAAGAGTATTTTTACGTGATCGGTAGCAAAGTCTCTTAATACTGAGTTACCGGGTTGGCAGTTTACTCGTTGCTGCTTCCGACTGGTAGTTAGGAGCCCGAACTTTTGCGTAGCGTCTAGATCAACAGCTGAATAATATCGGTGTTTTTGCAGTGTTATGACACGCATGGATGGGTGTCCCTGCAAGCGCTTCCAGTGGGCGACCCTGAGCCACACTAAGCAGTAATCTGCGCCAGTTCCATTCCCACACATGTCGCAGCTGACGACCACCTGCTATCACTACTCGAGGCCTATCCTTACAAAAAATAACCCCAAAACATAAAAATTCACAACCAAAGAAACAAAGCTAAACCAGCCAAAGAAAATTCATCTAAGCCCCACAACATTTCTTGCTCAAACATCCGTAATATCCTTTCTTCACGAAAGATCCCTAGATATACTAGCTCTTTGTGAAATCAACCCTAACTCTTCAATCCTCTCCTCTGATTTCTCTATCCCTGGTTACCTTCCTCTCTTTAGGAAGAACCCCAGTGTCCGTATGCACGGCCTGGGCGTTTATGTCAGCGAACACCCCCCTCGTGATTTCTCTTGAATCTTCAGACCATTCTTACATTATCCGTTTCTCTCTACTAAACTCAGTTAGCTATCTTTTCTTCCTCTACCTCTCCTCTTCCTCTTTTGACTTTTCCGTGCTAGACTGCATTTCAGACAATATAGACAAGGCCATTTCCTCACATCCACAGCGGACAAAGCTGAGTACTTTGCTCAAAAATTATCTTCCAAGCGCATACTTGACTCGTCTGGAGTACTCACACCCGCCTTTCGACCTAATACTATGGCCCAACTGAGTAATGTATATACAACCCTGTCTCTAGTCTCTAACATTATTTCTAAGCTTGACTCCAAGAAAACAAGTGGATGTGATGGAATTCCTGTCACCGTCCTAAAGAAACGTGCCCCCTGAACCCTCTCATGTCCTATCAATACTGAAATGATTCAACATCTCACATCTAAAAGAGTACTCTCTGACAAGCAGTATGGCTTCCGCTTCTCCAGGTCTACCGCTAATGTGCTAACGACCATCATCTAATATATATACCAGAACCTTGATAAAAACGGTGAAGCTCGAGCTGTTGACCTGCATATCTCGAAAGCATTTGACAGGGTTTGGTGTACTGGTCTTCTACGCAAGCTATATGGCTACGGCATAACTGGACGATTGTTCGATTTAATCCAATCGTACATGTAAAATGAAGGTTTCTTTGAATGTTCATGCTTCGAAATCCTTTCATGTAGTTGTTTCTCATGGCTCTATCGTAGGTTCTACACTTTTCCTGGTCTTTCTTAATAATCTTCTTGATGGAAAAAGTTCCAAAATAGGTATCTAAGCAGATGGCATCACTATCTACTTTCGTTTCAATATGAAATCTGGCAGGGCTGACAAAATAAACCTCTGTTCTGCTCTTGGAAAGGACCTCCAATCTGTGATGGATTGGGGTAAGAAGTGGATCGTAAATTTTAATGCTTTGAAAACGAAGTTGATCTCCTTTAACCACATAGAGAAACTTTCCTACCTTCCATTAATATGGATCATGCTAGTCTCCCTGAAAGCAATACACTGCTCCTGCTCGCTCTCACTCTTTCATTCGATCTCAAGTGGAATGACTACATTGAATTAATAGCTACATCTACTGCTAAGAAAGCTGGATTGCTGTATCGAGCCA
Organism: Ascarosepion bandense; assembly: GCA_037127315.1. NCBI lineage: Eukaryota > Metazoa > Mollusca > Cephalopoda > Sepiida > Sepiidae > Ascarosepion > Ascarosepion bandense. The sequence continues at coordinate 235,943 of JBBBDQ010030008.1, forward strand.
GGATGTTTTTCTCGTCAGAATCCATCTTGTATATTTATAAATCTATCATTCGTCAGTGCATTTAATGCTGTTGTTATACCTGGTCGGGTGATTCTGCTATTTATTTTGGGGTTCACGACAAAATTCAAAGGATGATCTGCAATTTAATCGTTCCTGATTCAATCGCTCGACTTCAGTGACTTCCTTACCGACGGGATGTGGCTTCCTTCTGTGTTTTCTAAAAAGTTTTCCACGCTTCTTTTCTGACGAACCTCATTCCCTAGTTCTCGCCCTCATAAATTTATTCGTGCTACTTGATTGGCAACAAGGTCCCACCTTTTAACGTCAAAATAGGCAAATGCAACCCCACTTCTACACTTACAGTTTCTTTTCTCACACTTTCCGCATGCTTGCTTCTCTGATAGCTTCAATCTCCAAAGGTTTAAGTGAAAACTTACTATTTTCTATCTCTTTGACGCCCATCTATTTCTTACCCTTTGCTCGACATTCCCAGTACCGTTTTTTTTTCTTCTCTCTCTTCTCATTGTAACCCCTTTGCTTGGTGTGAAACGATTATAAAAATAATATGAATCTATTGTGTGGACCTACCTACAGATGGACTTGTCCACACCTTTATAATATGGCTACCAACTCTGAGTGGGACTCACTTAGTAATAGCCACAGAGTGAGTGAATGAGTGAGTCAGGACGCCTGCGAGAGTTAGTACTCTCCAGTCCACGTTACCTTTGTACTACGTTTCCCGAGAATATACTATTCAATCTTATATCCGAGTCCGTATTATCTTTCTATGGCCCTTTGGTCATAACACTGGCGACGAAAAATATTCGAACCACAGAGAGAAACCGCTACCTAAAAATTCACCAAAAAAAAAAAAAAAAAAAAAAGATGGTTACGCCATAACACTAACGACGTGTGTTAACCTCAAGTCTGGCGACAAAGAAGTTCGAACCAGAGAGAAACCCTTACATCAGACTAAGGAATCGTACGAATTATAGAAAATTAGCAGGAAACGAAAATCTCATATTTTCACGAAAAAAGAGTTACGCCTACAACAGTTATACGTTAATAACACAACTGATAACTAAAAAAAACAAAAAACAAAAAAACAAAAAAAAACGGACACACCAACCGAATAAACGGGCAACGTGAATACGAAAAAAAAGACACACATTCGGACGTCGGATATATTTGAAAGAAGGAAAAGCATAGAAAAATAAAATAAAAACTCAATCCATTTTTTTTAAACCAACAACTCTAAAATACTTACTAGGGAAAACTGTAAGTAAGATTTTTCATTGTTCTTCGCTTCCCTTGACCACAAAGAAAAAAAGGAAGAAAAAATATATTTTCTGTTTTGCAGCATGGTTGTTTATGCAATTTTTTTCTCTTTCTTATAGAAAAAAAAATAGAAGCACCCAGACTGTATGAGTACAAAAAAAAAAAAAAATTGCAGTTATCACCAGCCAGAGCTGAGAAATATTAAGGAACGGAATTACTTTTTTCGATTGGTAGAATTGTCAGCCGACGATTTCAAATGCTTAATATTTACCCAAGGTTTAGTCTCCGCAAAAGTCTCGGGGATAAGACAGAGAGTTCTATCAAGACTAGAAAGTGAACCAGGTTTCACACTGTAAAAACTGGCTGAAGATTGCCAGCAAGTAATCAGTGCTAAAAGCGATTCCAAAAACATCGAGGAATCAGACATATCGTATGTTAAAAGAATTAAGTACAAGCCAAAACATTACTCCCCTGGAAGAGGTAGAGTAGCAAAGAGTATGCCCATTCACAATCTAAAAGTAAACGACCCTTTCTGAAACAAAAATTACCCACAAGCCCATGCGGGAGTTGTGGTGGACAACATTGGGCGGCAGACTGCTTCTATCGAAACAAGATATGTAATAATTGTGGAAAATTGGCCACAAAGGGACGTATTATAGAAACAAAAGGAACAACAGAAACAGAGTCAGACAAACTAGATCAAATGAAATAGTAGATAAGACTCTATGAAAATACGTCGTAGTCAACATTCTAAGCAAAACAGTTAAGCTGCAACTAGATTTTGGCACGGATCTCTCAATTATTAATCTTCACACTTGGAGGAAATTAAAAAAACCAACGATGAAAAAGGCAAACAAAACAGCTCGTACAGTAATAGGAGACAAAATCAAATTTGAAGGTGAGCTAACGCTACCTGTAACACTAAATGACATCACAAAGAAACTCAAAGTGTTTGTCCATAAAAACTCTGAGAATTTATTTGGAACTGACTGGATAGAGCGGTTTAAGTTGTCGGACCAACCAATCAACAATTTTTGCTCAAAGGTGGAAAGTATGACAACGGGTGTCCAAGACCTGAAAGACGAATTTCCCGAAGTTTTCTCGGCGGGGCTAAGAAAATGTACTGAAACTCGAGCTGAAATAAAAACGTTCAACCCGTTATTAAAAGAAAAAGAAATGTCCCATTTGCATCAGTAGAAAAAATAAACGAAGAATTGGACCGACTAGAAAATGCCGGTATACTGTTCAAAGTGAGTTTTAGCGAATGGGCTGCCCCGGCTGTATATGTAAAAAAAGAAAAGTCCAACCAAATTCGCGTCTGTGCGGATTTCTCAACGGGCCTCAATGCGGCTCTAAAAGATTACCATCAACCCCTACCCACACCGGAGGAATTATTTAATAAACTGAATGGTAGGGAAATATTCTCCAAATTGGACTTAAGCGATGCATACCTTCAAATCCCTGCTGAGGAGGAATGCGCAAAGCTTCTATGTATCAACACCCACAGGGGTTTATACAAGTTTGATAGATTAGCATTCGGGGTTAAGATAGCACCTGCAATATTCCAGCAGGTTATGGATACCATGATGGGCGGCCTTGACCTCGCGTGTGCTTACCTGGATGACATTGTAATAGCAAGCAAATCTACCGCGGAACATCGCAAACATATCTACACGGCTTTTGAGAGAATTCAGGATTTCGGGTTAAAAATAAAAGAACCGAAATATGATTTTTATATGAATGAAATAAGGTTTCTCGGGCATATCATTGACAAGAATGCGGGCAAAAGCTATGAAAAGTATGCCTTCTCCCAAAAATGTCAACGAGCTCCAAAGTTTTTTGGACATGCCAACTATTACCAAGTATTCATAAAAAACATGCGCGAGCTACGCGCTCCACTGAATGAAACGTTAAAAAAAAAAGAGAGAAAATTTGGAACTGGACAACTGAGTGTCAGTCAGCTTTTGAAAAAATAAAAACTATATTAACATCAGAACTATTTCTGACTCATTTCAACTCCCAATTAGATATAATTTTGGTCTGCGATGCTAGCTCGTACGGTATCGGAGCGTGTATCCTATATCTTATGCTAGACGGTGCAAAGAAACCCATAGCACACGCGTCAAGAACGTTGCTACCCGCAGAAAAAAGCTTACGGCCAAACTGAAAAAGCCCTCAGCATCATTTTTGCGGTAACAAAATTTCACAGATATCTGCATAGAAGGTTTTTTCAATCTACAGACCGATCATAAATCATTATAAACGATATTTGGTTCAGAAAAGGGATTATCGGTTTATACGGAAAATAAACTTTTGAGATGGGGTGCCATCCTTCTCAACTATAATTTTAAATTAGAGTACTTACCAACTAATAAAATTGGCCATGAAGATGGTCTATCCAGACTAATTGCTAATCAAAGTCAACCACTTGAAGACTCAGTTATAGCAGCTCTTCGTTCAGACTGTGAAATAAAATTAATAATAGCGAATACCGTCCGGAATCTATCTGTAACATTGCTGGAAATAAAAAACGAAGCTCTAAAAGATGATTTTATTTGCGAGATAAAAATGTAAAATCGCAACAAAAAATAATGTCTTATTATACAGCGAAAGAGTGGTAATTACAAAAAAAAAAAATACTACAGAAGCGAATTTTAAAAGACTTCTACGGGTAGAAACTGTATGAAGAATCTCAGGCAGAGTTATGTATACTGGCCTGCGATGGACACGGACATAGTGAAAATGATTAACACATGCAGAAGATGTGCCTTGGCGACCAAAGCACCACCTACCACTTTCAAACCCTGGCCAAAAACGGACCAGCCTTGGTCATGTATGCATATTGACTTTGCTGGGCCGATTGACGATTATTATTACTTAATCGTTGTTGACAGTTACTCCAAGTGTAACAATCAATTTCCTACATGAACTGTTTGCGTGATTTGGAGTAGTGGACTGCGTTGTCAGCGACAATGGTGCACAGTTTACGTCAGCAGAATTTAAGAATTTTTGCGACATATTCCACGTTAAGCACATAACTACGCCACAATGCCATCCTAGATCAAATGGACAAGCAGAGAGGTTCGTGGACACGCTTAAAGGAACATTTTAAAAAGCTCAAGGAACTCCTAGCGACATAATATTACAGCAGTTTTTACAAGTTTATCGCATAACGCCGAACTCAAATACACCATCAACTGGATCACCGGCAGAAACCATGTTTGCCAGAAAGGTGAGATCCGTGTTTGACAAAAGTACGTAAGACCGAAAAAGTACAAAAAAACAAAAAAACAAAAAAAAAACAAAACGATTTCTCCCAGGTCAGAAAATTTTCTTTAAAAGTTTTTAAAGGAATATGCCGTACTGGGAGGAGGGCCCGATCACTAGAAGGATCAGCGCGATGGTGTATATAATACAGGGACCAAGACATACCCTCAAAAGACACATTAATCAAATTAAAAAACGGCATGAAATGGATTCTAACAGCACAAAGGATGAAGTGGAAGAACCCATCGAGATCATTTACGACACATTTGACCTCGAGCCCCCACAACATAAGCCCGAACAACGAAGGTCGGGGAGAAAGAGGAAATTTACTGAACCTTTAACAATCATCCCAAAAAGAAAAGGTATTAAATTTCAGGAAAATATTAAACCCTTTTACAGAGTAAAAGGCTTGGGAGGGAGGTATTGTGGAGACCTACCTACAGATGGACTCATTCACACCTTTATAATATGACTAATAACTCTGAGTGGGAGTCACTGAGTAGTAGTCACAGATTGAGTGAATGAGTGAGTCAGGACGCCTGTGAGAGAAAGTATTCTCCAGTCCACGTTTACCTTTGAACTAAATTTCCCGAGAATATACTATTCAATCTTACATCCGAGTCCGTGTTATCTTTCCATGGCTCTTCGGTCATAACAGAATCAGAAACATAATATTTGTAAAAAGAGATATCACCTCAAGTTATCCTGATGCTTCCCAATGCATTGATACAAATGGAATTTTCAGATAGAATAACTGGTAGGGTTTCTTTGGTAGGAGCTTAGAAAGTTATAACAGAAAATCCAAATCAACTATATGACTGTTTAATAATCCGTTTAGGCACTAAATCATATCAACACATTCCGAAAAAGTTCAAGTTCCACTCAGAATAGGATAATAATTCTGAAAATTGCAATACGAAGATGATGTTGACTAGAAACTAATAAACAAGTTTTATCAATTCAAAGAATACTTACTCTTTTGGAAATCCCAGAATATAAAAGGAAAGGTGCCATCTAAAACCAGAAAAATTATAAATTCTTCAGCTTGTGAACACCACCTAATTGAAGAATTTCATAATGTAATTAATGTTTTAACCCGTACTTGACAATGATATCAGAAGCTGTAAAATAAAAAGAAATGTCTCAAAGAAAAAAACGAAAAACAAAAACGAATTTATGTCTACCATGACTGAAATGCGCTTAAATTCTTTATGGGTATTGTTTCTAAACATGACAATGCAAGGAAGCTCTCATATATAAAGAAATCTATATTCGAATATCTTACTAGAAAAAGAGTATTTTGTAAAAGGTGTTTTACGTAATATGTATTCTCATTCTTCTCTTTTCTTTCTTCTATGTGCCTTGTCCTTTCAGGACGTAGGCGATAATGGCTTTGCACGTCTCCCTATTTCCGGTGGCTCTGAGCACACTTTCTCCTGTAACACCACGCAAACCCCGTCCTGTCATCCACCTGCTCAGGCCCTTCAAATATGTTATCCGCTGCTTTCCTATGTCTCTTTTTCTCTCTATCTGGCATGGTAGTATCAGGTTCTCCATGCCCTCCTCCCTTATTGCATGTCCAAGAAACTTTAGCTGTTTCTCTTGATGCTCAATATTAGTTTCCTTTTTGTTTCTATCTTTTCCAAAACCTCATCATTGGTCCACGATATCCACAGTTGCTTCTAATTTTTCCTTCATCTTTGATGATATTGTCCAGCATTCACTGCCGTATTGAAGAACTGACATCACATAGCGATCCGGTACTCTCTTCTTTGTTTCTAGTGAAAGTTTCCTGTCTCTTAATACTTTACTCAGATTCTGGAATGCGTCATTCGCCATGCCAATTCGCCTTCCGATCTTTGTGTCGCACTTTCCGTCTTCTGTGAAAGCACTTCCCAGGTATTTAAATTTTTGTACCTGCTTGATTTTAGTATCTCCCAAATGTATTTGGCATTTCGAGATGCTCTTTTCGCTGATGACAATTCATTCGGTTTCTTGCAGTTTATTTGTAGTTCTTTGTTGTCACTCTCTTCAGCTATCACTCTCTTCAGCTGTAGGATGTCTTGTAGTTTTCTTTCCGTGTCTGCAATCAGTACTGTATCGTCTGCGTACCGTATGTTATTAAATTGTGACCTCCGATGACAAATCCTGGCATAACATCTAGGGTCCTCAGAATAGTCTCGCTGTACAAGTTGAACAAATCCGGTGAAAAGACGCATCCTTGTCTTACGCTCCTTTCAATCTTTGTATATCCGCTGACTTCGTTACCTGTTCGTATGCAGGCAGTTTGCTTCCAGCAGAGATTTTTAATTACTCTTATGTCTTTCCTAAATATGTCTTCATCAGTTATTTGTGGCGCATTTTGTCGAACGCCTTTGCATAATCGATAAAACATAAGTACAAGTCCTTCTTCATTTGTATTGCCCTTTCGGAGAGCATCCCCATCATAAATATGGCGTTCCTTGTTTCGGTGTCTTTGACGAACCCGCACTGTTCTTGTCCTATCTCTGGCCTGATTCTGCTTCTCGCTCTATTCATCAGGATTCGGACGATATGTTTTGTGATATGACTCATTAAGCTGATAGTTCGGTGGAGTTCGCACTCGTTTGCACCTGGCTTCTTTGACAGTGCTATGAAAATCGACTTGCTTATGTCGTTTGGTATTACACTACTATTATAAATTTCATTTATTATTTCCGTAATTTTCTCTATGCCGAATTCTTCCAAGGCTATCAGCCATTCTGTTACAATGCCGTCTGGACCAGCTGCTTTGTTTCTATTCAGTTTGGCCATTGCAGCTATCACTTCGGACTTTAATATTTCCGGTCCATTCTCATCTTTGTGTATTATCGGTTGCTCTTTCATCGATTTCAGGAGGTACAGAATTTCAATCATCTTCTCTTCCTAAATTCAGTTGCCCACTTTCGCACTGTTAGAGCATCATCTAATGTAGCAATCATTTCAGCAGGAATGTCATTGTCATACCTTTTTCTGCAGGGTTTAGAAAAAAAAGCATCATAACCTACAGGACTTTACTGAAATAGCGTTTTTGTCCAGTTTTATATTCCTTAATCGTGACATCGTTCGTTCTTTATGTCTCGTGCAGTACTTTTTGGTAAAACATCTCATGATACATTACTGTCAAGATTTTGGATCCTTGACAACTTTAGCTTTTGAAAAATATAAATCGCTGTTGAAAGGGAGATTTCAGATTGTGAGCAAGGTTAAGGAGAACTGTTAGCGCAATAGCACTTTTGAAAAACATTTTTTCAAAAGGGGTACATATGCTGGGATATGTATGACTCAGAAGAAAGTAGTCAAATAAGGGGTAATTACCCTAGGTAGGTAGTCTAACTTTTCGTTATTATAAAATGATGACTTGTTTTCAGAACAAGCCTAAGGTTTGATTGTTTATTGAATACGTGAATTCCCCCGAAAATGCTCTGAATATTTGTTTAGTGTTTGTCCTTAATTTTAAAATATTTTGGATACTTTTCTTAATTGTGGGAAAAAATAAATTAATTACTGGCGCTATAAAATCATTCGGAAATTGCGCAAAATCTTAATTTCCGTCATTTTTCTTATTTTTAAATGAATTTTCTGAAAATTTATGTTTTTTATACTTTCCCAAATTTGTCTTCAAGTCCTTCCTCAAACACAGAAAAACTGAAAAATTGTTCAAATCTATAGAATTTATAAAAATACTTCGATTCTTTAAATCGAGTGATTTCTAAAATTTTATGTGGAATTATCCTTTTCTAGAATTGTTGAACTAGTAAATAAAACATTTGGATAAATAATATATTTTCATTAAAAAGAAAAATGACGTACAAAAATGCTTCCATTACGCCTTGGAAAAATATAAAACTCTTTCGAAATATTAACTCTTTCGAAACTAGTTCACTCTACACAGCTTCAGCCTGTAAAATATTTTTCATAATGCCGAAGTCTTAATTGAATCAAACTTAATAAGTGTTGTTGAAATATTTTTCTTTGTTTCCAAGGTGGTATAGTAACAGAATTTTTGTTTTATCTTTTTATATATTCATTTTTAGTCTTATTTGTTGTAAAATATGTTCACTGCATTTAAATAGCTATTTAAATAGTTTTTCATTTAAATTAGAAATAATGCCGAATATATGGCATGACAGTGTCTTTTTATTGACAAGGTAAGGAAGAATAATGCAATCTATTGTGAATCTTCATTCTATATTTATTCTGACATAGATGTCTCATTTATTTGTTTTTGCCTGAGTAACACAAAAAATGCGAAGCAGAAATAGTGAAACAAAAATCTAAACAAAAAACAAAACAAAAAACAAAACAAAACTTGAATATTACCTCTGAGAAATAAACAAAACAAAAAGGAAATAAACAATTTCATGACTGTAACTTCTGAGAAAGTCACCTTTACTGTTTCTCGGAAACACTGCGATAGTGTTTGGGAAACTAAAATAGCGGCCTGGTAAAAGAAAAAGAAAAGTGAATCTTGATTGTAAAAGCAAAAAGAAAAGAAAAACTTTAGCAAAATCGTATAGATATGATTATTCATAAAGAAATGTGGCTTGAATATACTAAGAGGCTTGAAAGGAATCTTAATTTATTCGGATTAATCCTTCTTAGTTTTATCACTAGGTTTCGGCCAACATCATTTAGTGCTGCAAAAAATCCAAGATGAGATAAAAGCATGATTTCTCGACCTGTTTGGACTAATATCCCTATCAGATGTCTTCCTCGCAGTCTCAAATTTCGAGTTTGATTCTTATTGTCACAATCTGTCTCCATTGGTTTGAAACCAAACGTCATCTGTTACACCCAATTGTATTCGTGTTAATTTGCTTTTGTGTGTGTGTGCTTGTTTTGTGTGTGTGTGTGTGTGTGTGTGTGTGTGTGTGTGAAGGAGGAGGGGGAGATATATCTCGAAAGCGGTTGATTAGACAAACTAAATAAATGGCATGCATTCACCTGCAACAACCAAAAAAAAAAAATCTTCGTTTTGGTTTCAATTCAGATTTTTTTTCCTTTTTTTTTCGACACTGTCACATATACTTTTTAAAATTCTATGACTTCGAGAGTGAAGAATGTGTAGGAATCCTACTAGAGTGTTTAAACGTTAAAATTCGGAGTATTGGTATTCGATACAATAACATAAAATATTGAAACTGCTCATAGTTCAGCTATTTAATCTCATGACATCCATTGAAAGAATAAAATCCAAGTAGGAAAAGTCAATGTAGTATTAACAAATAATATCAATTTCATACAACAACAAGAATACAAGAAATCGGTTGAAAATATTGAATGAGTAATGTCCCTTTTTTAACCCCACTCCCATTCAGTTCGTAAATTTTGAACTTTACAAACCCCCTAATTAGTAAAGTTTTTTTATAAACTGTATTGCGCACGTATGCGAGAACAGTGAAATGTGGTTATGTGTGTGTTTGTGTGAATGAGTCAGTATGTGCAATGTGGATAAAGCAGATAGGTAGAATTTTGTTCTTAATGTGGACTATGACACAGTAGTCTCTTTGTAGTTTGGCCAGTGCTGAGTTGAGCGTTGATTTTGCGTGTAGACGTGAATTTGGTCTTGAATATCAGCAGCTAGAGTGACGTGATCTTTGTGGCATTTGTGAGTCTCTTTGTGGGGCCTGATTTCGGGATATTTATTCCTTTTTTTCTAAAAAAAAAAACACCACCTGAATTATATTATTTTATTTATTCCTAATTGGCCCTAAAATATATTGTGGTATGTCTACTGCTACGTCTGCGCGATATTTTGATGGTAACTATCTAAATTATGATGACTAACCTTTCTGATACATACACATACTGACTCATTGTACGGTTTAATTGGTGTGTTTTAAGATGTAAGCATTTTATTACGTGTTATTAGTTTATAAATATTTTGTATTCGTTTTCTAATGTTTATGTAGCTATTGTTGACGGAGAATGCTTCTCGTGTCTAAAATCAATATATTTATTATTTAGGTTTATTTTGTGAAATTGTATTAGTTAATTTAGTGGACACAACAAATGTATGCGGTCTTGATCTTTCAGATGGGGAAATATTGATCTAATCGGTTTAATATCTATCAAGTAAGTATTAACTACTAGGGATCTTCAGGAACCCTATAAGCAAAGCCCCCTTCCTCCGAAGAAAAAAAAAAGAGAAAAATCGATTCGTGATTCATTCAAACATCGATCTATTTTCCTTGGATATTGCAAATTCAACTCATATATATGAGGTCTGTTTAAAAAGGACACACTGATCGATTCTTGACAGCATCGTAGAATTGTTTAAATAAAAGTTGCTTGATGAAACTCCTCCCGATCTACGAATGGATTCGAGTGAATAAGAAAGATTCTCGAACAATCTGTCACGGTGGGTGATAAATCAAATTTTATTTTATTTTTGGTCTAATTTCTATTTTTATAAGTCTGTTAATTTTGACATTATGATCTTGACCTGAAAAATCTATTGTTCCTGAAATCCTAATTTTCAGCGCATTGTTTGGAATTTTAGATCAGGAGATATTTTCTCACACTCAACCATGGTTAACATTTTTTCATAATTGCTTTTTCAATGAGGTGTAGACATATTTCTAATATATCTTTACTCCGTGACCTAATAATTTAAATAACAAAAAACATTTTTTGCAGGCTTGTAAAATCCGAGCTACCCTAAATAAAGGGAGAAGACACTGATCTCTCTTGTATTATATTATCATTAATGAACAAGTATAAATTAATATTGCCATGCTTGTTGAGCATTACATTTCGGAAGATACATTATATAGAATCTAAAGGTACCTCCGTCCATTTTCGATACCTAAATCTAAATTGAAATTTTAAAAATAAATAAGCTTTAAAATTAGCTTTAATTGAAAGCCAAGAGATTAAATATTAATTCCAGGAAGAAAAATACATTGGCGTATTTTAAACCGAAATTATATTGAATTTAATCTAATTTTTTTTCTGAATTGTAAAAATAAAATTTAAATTTCCCACTATTTTTGATTGATCGACACATTACGTAAACAGTACGTAAACAGTAGCCAAATTTCTGTTTTAAAAATCTTGCAAAAATAAAATAGAATCCTGAGATTAAATATTATCATTAAATAGTATGGTCGATGTCTCGCAAGTGTACTGAGATTAGCGTATGTGTCAGTGTAGTAGAATGGTTGAAGAAAGCATCAACCTAAACATGTTGACGAAACCAACAAAAAACTGAATTCAAATAACTGAATGAATAAAGTTCAGAAAATACTACGAAAATCAGGGATATATATATATATATATATATATATATATATATATATATATATATATATATATATATATATATATATCTTACGAAATCCGTTACGAAATGGATTAATTCCGACATTGTTTTTTTAATAATTAAACAGTATGTTTATTTAGACCTACTGGCCTAAATAATGGAGAAATCTTATTAGAAAAATATGTATCCTCCAACAGGATTCGAACCTGCGTATCAAAGGGGAACCGTCAATTACTCTGATGGAAAATATGAGTCCTCCGGCATTGGTCGAGCGTCTAAGACACGTCAGATCAATTTTCCGTATAGCCCCTGCTCCTCTGCTCTAAAAATATTCTTCTTAATAAATGAAATTAATAATTTCTATATTCTAATTTCAAGTTTAAGTTTTAATTTAAATTAGATTATTAAATTATTAAATTTATAATATTCTTCCAGTATTTTAATATATAATTACCACAACTAACATCGCGTGAACCATAAATTCAAATCTCAGAAATGTCAGTTCATAAGATGCACCTTATTCTTTCGTAGTGCATGAAACTCTGTGTTGTGTCATAGACGTAGGATATGTATATTTATTAATATATAGTTAATAGCTGTTATATTGCATTTAACACTGGGTTATTAACACCAATATATATATATATATATATATATATATATATATATAGAGAGAGAGAGAGAGAGAGAGAGAGAGAAAGAGAGAGAGATAGTGTGTGTGTGTGTGTGTGTGATGAAGCGTCGAACACATGTGTTTCAATGAATGTCACAGACAAATATTTTAAACGCTTTTTATTATGTTTTTCTAATGTTATTACAGTTTTCATTTTGGAAAGAATAAAAAAATATTGTCCGTAATGACTATTGTCTCAAGCGCTTTCGGGGAATTCATTAGCCATTTTCAAGGAGTTTGTTGTTGATATAATCCAATGTTTGTGACCTAAAGTGTGCCGTGTAGAAATCGTAGTAATCTTATATGGGGAGAGAGGACGCGGCCATGACTTTATTTTGAGGTGTTTTCTTCGAATACTGCGAACACATTCCCGCTATTGTTAGATTAATGTAAAGTCGATGTTTGGCTCGAAATGTTTTCTGTAAAGAGCTTCGATAATTTTCAGTTGCCGTCGGCGGTTAGGTTTGTTTAGAATGATGGTGTCATGAACCAGACATTTTCTAATGCGTCAGGAAGTCATTTGTAGGCATCCACTTTTTTTTTTATGGCACTGATATCACTTAATAAGTGGTTTTAGTCATCATTCTACAGACAGTTGTTGTTGTATGCTCAATATATATATATATATATATATATATATATATATATATATATATATATATATGCATTACTCTTTAGTAATGAATTGAGTTCTCCCGGTGGCTGGCACCAAATCGGTCGAGCTTCGATACCTGCTGTAAGCAAGTGAATGTCTAGTCACACTGGTGAGCTGTGATCCAGCGAAACTGGCTTGTATGTGAATTACTAATATATATATTGTCATCCGCAGACAGATCTGTTTCGCCGTATCACAGCTCATCAGTACAGTTAGACTCCGAGTGATTTTTTACCCAGGATTGAAACCCGACTGAAATGGCGTCAGTCGGCGACTCTACTCCTGGGCTATGGGCGTTCGGTGGAAGTAGGCAGACTTTTTAGCACATATCATTATATGCGCCCAATAGCTAGGGCGATCTAATTCATTTCACTGAATGAGCGATGCGTACATGCCAGAGTAGCTACTGTTTATCAAAGTCTACTATTTTTCCAGAGTGCTCAATATATATATATATATATAAGTTGAATATTAGTCAGTCATTTAAGTGCTCTACGTGATAAACACTTTGGTCTGTTTCAATCCATGACTGACTAGGCAGAAAATGTCATTACTTTCTTCGGTAGAAACCTTTATAACACAATCTGTCCTGATATTCAACCCATAGCTGGAGGGAGAAGAAATGGATTAATACTCTCCAAAGGGTATCGTAAGTGAATGAGACGAATTCGACCGGAATTCGAACTCGGCTCTCCGATTTCTCATTTGGAGCCGATATCCATCATATCACAAAATGAATTGAATATATGGATCGTAATCCGACAAGACTAAATAAAGAACAAAATTTGAAACGTATCCCAATCTAACATGTTTCACTTTCATTAAAACTTTATCAGAGATCGAGAGAAAAATGAAGAAACGCTTGTCTGTCTAGGTGTATGTAAGACGCGAAATGTGTCT
>JBBBDQ010030008.1:252500-266574 GCA_037127315.1 Ascarosepion bandense
GCACAAGGTCAATAATTGTGGGGACTCTGAGCCCTTAAGCTCAGCCAAAAATATCCCGTAGACCCAGCTTAAGGCTGGGTCGGGTTCTTGTTTTTTTCCACCCCAAACGAGACTCAACCCTTCGGCGGAATCTCGTTTGGGTTCCTCTCCGCTCGGAAGCAGGGAGTTGAACAAGAGCGAGTTTGTATCGTTATGATCACTCTACTCTTCTCCTTGGGGATCTCGACGTGGTGTAATGGTTAGCATGCTTGTCTCGCTATAATCATTACAACTGAGTAGTGAATTTTATCCTCACTGGGTCCCCATAATTTCGGCCATGTGCCACATCTAAGTTATGCCTAAAAATGAACTCTACTCTTCTCTTTTAATGTAATAATGTCCACGTATTTAAGACGATAGGGACATACCATTACTGTATATAGGTATGTATACAACAATTAGTATAATTACAATGAATGTTCTTATCATTCAAAATCCATTTCTCTTCTACACATTCAAGTCTTAATATGCGATCGTCAGACTACAGAACGAAATTCAACGACCTTTCCTCAGCTCGAAAAAAACCTAAAATCTAAGCATCAATCGCACCTGGGTTCGCCTATCGCTCAGTTTACACTCCTCTCCAGTTTTTTGAACAGAAGTTGAGGTTTATCCTTTGTTCTCTGGTTTTCAGTTCCTTATAAAGTCTTTTCATTCTCTTTAGTTCCCAGTCATCATCCGTATTCTGATGAACAGAGCAGTCAGCGGAATCGGCACAGATATAGGATAGGAACAACGTGGATTCGTTAAAGATACCGGAACCGGGAATGCGATATTCATGATCAGAATGATATCTGAACGATTAATACAAATACAGAAGTATCTTTATCTGTGCTTTATAGACTACGTAAAGGCATTCGACAAAGTAAGACAGAAGGACTTGATAGAGATGCTCGACAACCTCGACGTGTCTGGAAAAGACGTTAGGATAATCAAGAATCTATATTGGCAGCAAACTGCTTGTGTACAGATAGGAAGTGAACTCATCAGGTATGCAAAATTAGAAAGGGCCGTAAGACAAGGATGTGTTTTCTCACCGGATCTTTTCAATCTGTACAGTGAAACAATTATGAGAGAAATAAAAGCCTCGCCAGGATTCGTCATTGGCGGCCACAATCTCAACAATATCCGATACGCGGATAACACAATGCTGATAGCAGACACAGAAAGGAAAATGCAGGACCTTCTACAGAAGTTAGTATTCTTCTTATTCTATGTGCCTCGTCCCCTCAGGACGTAGGCAATCAAGAGACAGGGCTAAGTGGAAGTCCATGATCGCCTACGTCCTGAAGGGACACGGCACATAAGGAAGAAGAAGAAGAAGAAACTCTTTTTGCGTCGTAGTGGTATTATCGTCTTGTTTGAGGTGAATAGAGTAAAAAAAACCTGTTGTAGATTATCCAGTCAATTCAACAATCTTCATTTTTTTTTTATTGGTAATTTCCATTAAGGAGACGCTCGCTTTGGATAACTGATTCTAAAAAAAATCCCTGGCATTGAAAAATACGAGCAAATCCATATTTAGTGATTCTGAAGTTCTCGCCAACGAAGATATCACATTAGAGACGGCGAGTTTCTATCAAATATGTTATCTAAATCTACATGATAGTGAACTACTGGTTGTACATCCAGAGAAGTGATGACACGGCCTTGCTGGGGGGTACAAGGAAGGCTTCTTAGACCAGAGTCCACGATCATGGTGAAGAATTCCTTCGATTTAATCAAAATGAACGTGGCCATGAGCAAGGCGAGACTTTAAGTTAGAGGAATTCAACTGTGGTCAAACCTGGAGAAGGAACGGTTCAACAATGTCAACCGAAGAATTTGCCCGTCATTCTATCAGTCAGTGATGCAGCAGCGGAACGTGAAGAGTTGCCGGTAGACCACCAGAAGTCAGAGACAAAATAGATTTTACAATACTGTTACCCCTTACTTAGCAAAAGCAAAGGTAAGATTTAGTGCAAATAACCTGTTGAAAAAATGGCCATGAATGTGAAACTACTGTTACTCAACAAAGATGTCTAGAATAATTTAATTGTAACATCAACTTAATGATGACATTTTGTATGCTTCATTTCTTTTATTTTTTCAAATACATTTATTCATTCTCTCATCCGAGTCTCTTAAAAAGGTCCCGTTACAGTGTATATCGACACTATTTACATTAACTAGCTCACTCACCCCGGGTACGTCGATAAACTACATCCAGCAGCGTCCTGATCGGGAGGTTTTTGAGGAGTGTGAAAAGGAGACATGCATAAAAATTTAGGAAACTAACAGGACAAAGGACATGCTCCTCAACATGATGCATAAAATACAAGGATGGAACGCTCATATTAAATAAAGAGGAATACTCCAGCGATGGGAAAAATATATAAAAGATCCCTTACACGACAAGAGAGAGCAAACGACAATATACAGAAATACTGACAGACCGGAAATATTAAAATAAAAATTACAGAAATAATAAATGAAATCTATAACAGTGGTGAGATACTGGAAAACCTCAGCAGACCGATTTTTATAATATGCCTGGGGATGTCAGGTGCAGACGAATGTGATTTCCACCGAACAATCAGCTTAGTGAGTCACATAAAAAACAACTCATCATCGGAATCCTAATGAATAGAGCGTGCAGTAGAATCAGGCTAAAAATAGGACAAGAACTGTGCGGTTTCGTTAAGAACACTGAAACAAGGAACGCGATATTTACGCTTAGAGTGTTATCAGAAAAGGCAATACAGAAGAAGAAGGACGTGTACCTGTGTTTGACAGACTACACAAAGGCATTCGACAAAGTGAGCCACAGACCTTATAAAAATGCTCATCAACCGAGACATATTTGGGAAAGACATTAGAGTAATCAAGAACCTCTACTGGCAGCAAGAACAATATAAGATACGCAGATGATACAGTGCTAATAGTGAACACGAAAGAAAAATACAGGACTTCCTACAGAAGGTAGTAGAAGATAGCGGAAAGGACTACAAATAAACAAGAAAACTGAATGCATGATCATCAGTAAAAAGAGGAGGCCAAAATGTCAACTACAGGTGGGGAATACTAAGATCAAGCAGGTACAGGAATTTCAATACCTCGAAAGTGTTATAATAGAAGACGGAAGGTGCGAAACTGATATCCGAAGGCGAATTAGCAAGGCCAAGGATGCATTCCAGAAGCTGAGTAGAGTATTGAGAGATAGAAAACATTTTGTTAGAAACAAAAAAATAGTACTGGATTGCTATGTTATGTCTGTTCTTCAATATGGCTGTGAATGCTGAACAATCTCCTTACAGATGAAGGAGAGACCTGAAGCAACCAAAATGTGGTTCTACAGAAGAATGCTGAGAATACCATGGACCGGACATGAGAGCAACGATTAAGTTTTGGAGAGGATGAAAACGAAAAGGAAACTAATATTTAACATCAGGAAAAGAGAACTGAAGTTCCTGGGATACATAATGAGGAAAGATGGCTTGGAGAATCTGAAAAAGAGACAGGAGCAAGCAACGCGTAAAATACATGATGGACTTGAGCAAATGGATGGCAGAACGGACTGAGTTTGGGTGCTAAGAGTCACTAGGGATAGGGAAATATGGAAGGGCATGATCGCCTACGGCCTGAAAAAGAAGAGGATGAAGAAGAAATCACCTCTTAATTGCTGTTGTTGCCAGGTCCACCTTGACTCTGATTGGTAGCACTTGTTAGGATCCTATGGAGTATTGAGTTAACCCTCAAACTGGGGTCAAAACACTATGAAACTATAAAAATAGACTTTTATTGTAAAAATACTAGCAATATATTTTTATAGGAAACCAAAATAATTACTAGCAATACATTTTCGGATATATATATATATATATTCGTGTAAAATCTTTTGTACAATAAAGACGGAAGCTGTTGATGGTTCACCTGAAATAGGCCCATACCTCCGATTTACCATGAAACAACGTGTCTGTATTATATATATATATATATATATATATATATATATTACTAACAATACATTTTTTGTAAATAAAATTAGTAATGCTCCCAAGAAAATTAAATTTCCGCATTAAATAACCCATAATAAGTTGATATGCCGTTAAACAAACAAAACAAATATGACTGGTCCACTCGGAATAAAAAAAAAACAGAATTTTGTTGTGAGGGAGAAGGAATATTTTTTTTAGATTAGCAGTTATTTGACATTTCTTAAACTATAACCTTTGTCAGAATCGAAAAATATTCATTTTAAAATGTGGCTCTTGTTTACAGTATAAATACAATGTTTATAGTACAAATATAATCTATCCCTGACTTCTTAAAGAGTAATGTGTAGTCATTCTGCATTTATAAAGGTTTAATGTTGTGTTGAGTTTGTTCTCATGTATGTTGAGGTGAATTGATATCGGCGCGGAATGAGAAATCGGGGAGCCGAGTTCGACTTCCAGCTGAAATCATTGCATTCACTTACGCGCAAATACCCTTGGGAAAGGTATTAATCCGTCTATTCCTTCCAGTTATGGGTTAAATAACAGGACAGATTGGGTTCTATAGCCTTGGTCGGCAACCAGTCTACCGCAGAAAGCAATGGCAACCTACTGCGGGATAATCTTCTGCACGGTCAGTCATGTCTCTTTTGAGACATGATCGCCCAAGCGTGTAGCACGTATGGCACTTAACTGACTGATATATATATAAACTGGATTCGAAATTCTGTGCGTTGTGATTTAATGATGTGCGTTGCTGTGTAATGGATGTCTGCTCATAATGAGAAATCGGAGGGCCGAGTCCGAATTCCAGTCGAATTCGTTTCATTCACTCCGCACAAATACCTTTAAGAAAGTTATGATTCTATCTCTTCTCCATCTAGCTATGGGCTTAAGAGCAGAACAGATTGGGTTCTCTAGCCTTGGTTGGCGACTAGTCTATCAAAGAAAGAAATGTCACCGTATTGCGGGAAAATTTTCTTCCTAGTCAATCATGGATCGAAAGAATTGATTACCTAAGCGTGTATCACATACGGCGCTCTACTGATTTTATCTCTTTTCTATCCAGTTATGTGTTGAATATCAGGACAAATTGGTATATTTAACCTTGGTTGGTAACTAGTTTACCGCAGAAAGATATGGCAACCTATTGCGGAAAATCTTCTGCCTAGTCAGTTATGGATTGAAAGAAACTAGATCGCCCAAGCGAGTATAACGTATGCCACTTAACTGACTGACTGTATTAAAGTTAAAGCTGGTATATATATATATATAACTGTATTCGAAATACTGGATTTTAAGGTTCCTAGTCCAATACTATTTAGAGTTTAATAGCCACGAAATTTCCTAACATTATTTTTCCCAATTTGCCTTCTAGATATATAAAGCTAAGACTAGCAAAGCAAATATTTAAAGAGCCATAATTTTAAATGCTAATTATTCAAGTAGGCAGGACATCCATTTGACAAATTGACGCATCACCATCTTCCAACATTTAATTTCTTCAACTTTTTAGAAGTCTTGCATCTACGTGTTTTGTCAAATAAAAGTAAGCATGAAATTTGTTGTTAAAATAGTTCAATGGTTTTTTCTAAATAAAACTGTACACTTGACTTTTCTAAACTTAATGACTGTTCGTTTTTTTATGAAAATAGAAATTGAGTGTGAAGAAAATGGCGTTTGTGAATAGATGCACTAACATGGCTGCCGAGCAAAAGAAATAAAACAATGGAAAATGTCATTTACAATTAACCTATAATCCCGATTGGCTCGTCATTACAAAACAAGTCTGACACTTCAATTATGCTATAAAAAGAGAAGAGCTATAACACACACACACACACACACATATATATATTTTTATATATATATACTGTTATGTTTTTTTATTGTTTAGAATATATATATATTTACAATTTGCGGTCAAATAAACATGAAACAATCTTATTTTATTTTGTTTTATTTTATTACTACTGTCAATAACAGATTCAAAAAGACAAAATAAAATTAAGACTCAAATAAAATGTCTGCTTATTTCATTTCATATATTCTTTCGTTCTGTTATTTAAATCCTAATTGTATTTAACAATGAGTTTGACTGATGGATACAACAGCCATTCTCTATTGGTTGCAGTTCTGAAATGACGTAATTCGTTATATTTTTCAGACAATTATTTGAATCGATATCCTTTTAAATACAGGATTTCAGCCAATGTATTCTTCAGCCTTCCTGTAGAGACTGAAGACCTGAAATTTGTCTATTCACATAACGTAGTTTATTTTCGTTCTATTATCTTTATTTTTATTGATTTTAAAACAAATTTGAGGTTTAAATATTCATCGATATTTCTCGCGTGAATATCCGCTTTCGAGAATTCTTTCGGAATATTTTTTTCAGATAATCATTAGCCACGGCACACATCTGCTGAAAGCCAAAGAGTTTTAGAACACAGGAAAGCCGAAGAATATATCGGTTGAATAGATGAATTACGTGAATAGCAAGCACCATACGTTATATGAAAGTGTATCGCCTTATTGAATCGCAAACATTATACGTTATCATATAAAAGTGATTCTCTCGACGGGCATCGCAAACACTATACGTTGGAAGTAGAAAGTGTTTCGCGTAACGGGGATTACAAACACCATACTTTGCATTTAGAAGTGTTTCCCGTGAAGTGAATTGCAAACACCATACGTTTTTATATAGAAGTGTTTTATGTGACGTGAATCGCAAACACAATAACTTGTCCTATGGAAGCGTTTCCCGTGATGTTAATCGCAAGCACCATACGTTGGCATATGGAAGTGTTTCCTGTGGCTTGAATCACAAACGAAATATTTTATCATATGGAAGTGTTTCCCGTGGCGTGAATCACAAACACCATACAGTGTCTTATGGAAGTGTTACCTGTGACGTGAATCACAAACACTGTACGTTGTCATATGGAAGTTTTTCGCGTGACGTGCATCGGGAACACCATACTCTGTCCATAACAGATAAGGGCGAATATTTGTAAAGGTCGAATATTTGTAAAAGAAACTTGTCAGTAGCGTGTCTTTGTGAAGCTTATGCGATTTGTACAGCATTGACTCATTTGTACTTGAGAGAAAAATTTCTCAGGTATGATAAGAATCATCAGGAATACGGCTAGAGATACAATGTTCTCAGATTATTTATGGTCAACCTGTACTAAAAATATATACAAGATGTTAAATATTCTTTATTTGCAAAATCCGAAAACAAAAATGTTAATGACTGTTGTTTCTGTGTTTTTATAAAACTGAGTAAAATGATATTTTCACGTTTAATGTGTTTTTCATGTGTTTTTGGCAGATTTAAATTATTGAGGAAATAAGCAATATACAGCTTCACGATTCCTTGTTAAGAATTACGCCAAATTTTAAATGTTCTAAAGTTTAAACTTTCTGAAACCCTTTCAGATTATGGTGTTTAAAGCTGTAGCCTGTGTTACTGTTGGTGCTTGTTAAAATCACGCCGATTTGTAACCAAAATATAAAAAAGTCATTACTGCTCCTTCTAGTTTAACTAAAATCAGTAGTAACAATATTTGACATATGTAAATGACGAGTGTAAGGAAATGAAAAACAATTTCAGTAGGGTGTTATTTTGTATTTATTTTTATACAACTGAGTAAAAAAAGAGAAAATACAGAGTGCGCATACAAACGAAAGAAAGTTAGGAATTGTGTTTGTGTGTGTGTGTGTGTGTGTGTGTGTGTGTGTGTGTGTGTGTGTGTGATTAAAAGGAAAGATATCGTCATCCTCTGAAAGAAGGTCCTGTTAGAGTCACTCCTGTAGGGGCCACAATGATGACCAAATTGACCTTGCGCCCAACACAACCAAAGTCCCCACAATTTAAGATATCAGAAGATTGAAGGTTGGATGTTGAGTTGTGAGTTCAATACCTGGCTACAAGTAACTTAGAGTCGGGTTAGAGGAAGATAACTCATGACGACCAATGAGACCTCGCACAAAGGAATGAAAATGATATACCCCAGTGATCGTAATAAAGAGTTTGGTTCGAAATGTGTAGCACCTGAAGAAGGCCGGGGCGTACAACGGCCGAAATGTCGTACAAATGGCAACAAAGATGAGGACAATAGTCCGAATAATGTAAATAGTGTACTTTTTTTTATTATATTCAAAGAACAACGACATTCGTTGTTTTTCCCCTAAAATGTACGTTAACGTCGTTCAATAAATTATTTACTTGAACGAAAATGAAAAAAAAAAAAAAAAGGTAAAAAGCCTTTGTTGCATTTGTAATACAACTATTGTTTTCAGTGATCAACTGAAAGCAAGAAATGTGTCTGTAGTATGAATAAAACTAATTCCTTTTCTCTTTGGCACCATTTGTATTTTTTTGACTTGGCATTAACACGAGAATTAACTCCTTAAGCTTTGATCTTACTTTGATCTCGATTCTGTCTTCTTATGGATTTAACTTGTCAGCCAATCTAATCTTTATGCATTCATAGCTTCCTTTCAACTTTTCTTCCTTCCTTTCTTCTCTATTATTAGATTCTGGCCTTTTCCATTCATTGATTCTCTCAGTCTTAATACGACGGGCGCTAAAAAGTATTCGGCCAAAAAGGGAAATAATTACAGTTGTGATATATCTATGCTAATTCGCATATCTAATTCTAAAGAGGACCGCAAAGACACCAATTCAAAAATGTTTGTGGACAGGGCCGGATTTAGATGTAGAGAGCCCTTAGGCTAGGACCTCCACCCGTTTTCGATAGCGTTTTAAATAAATTTTAATAAATAAAAAAGCTTTCTTGAAGATTTCAATTTAGCTTTAATTAAAAGAGATTAAATTTACTAATTCCAGTAAGGAAAATACTCTGGTGTATTTCAAACCGAAATTATATTGAATGAAATCTAAATTTTTTTCTGACTTAAAAAATTTCAATTTTTGGCCATTTTTGATCGATCGACACGTTTTTAAACAGAAGCCAATTATCGGTTTTAAAAAATCTTGCAAAAATAAACATATCTCGCTGACAAATTAAAATTAGCAAATCTAAACTTATCTTAATTCGATTTGAAACAAGTATTAATTGCTTACTCTCTGAAATGTAGTACAAAAGCGTTTCTTAATCGGTAGTAGTCCTATTTGTGTTAAGTAACGAAAGACACCTGACCGACAGAAACCGTTAAACAAGTATGTAGCTTAATCGTACGCTTCGTTTTTTGTTGTTTTTAACTGTATAGTAAAACTAAAAAATTAATATAATATTTTCAGCAATTTCTAATAGTTAATAGAGTTTTAGTTTAGCTTTATAGCCTTTTGTTTGAAGATGTTTTATGAAGAATAAAAATAATAAAAGTTTCCCTTTTTTAAATAATTTTACAATTTGTTAACAAAGAATGAAATTATATAACATGACAGAGGTAACAATTTATGAAATGTTACGGCATTTATTAATTTTATCTTTAATATCTATTTTTCATATTCTTTATTAGGTACCTCCATTAATTGTGAATTTCACAATTTCTTTTTTTAAATAAAATTAGGAAACTAGGAATTAAAAATATAAAACTTGCTTTAAATGTTGAAGGGATGATTTGCAAAACCAGTTGAATGTTGAAACGTAGGGCATAAGAAACACGGAAGTGAGATGAAAGAATTATACTCTGCCGAAATATTTTTTTCTGTATGAAGCGCAACCTTTGAAACACGCGACCTTTTAATGGTATACATCACGTACGGCCACCCGTAAAAATAAAATACGGGTCATCAGTATGCGCACAAAAATGTTTTAATTATTTTAAAAATATTATGACAAGATTATTTGTATTAAACTTTTCAATTTTCGATTAGTAAATATAGTCTCCACGTATTAAGTTAACCTAAAGCGAACGACGAAGAAAAGAAATTTAAAAAAAGTTTTCAAACTTTACAAGTTATTAATAATAAAGAATAATAAAAATTAAAACAATTCTTGTAAAATTCATTATTCATCAATTTTTTTTCTTTTCAGACTATGATATCCTTAATATATATTTTTATGAAAGCTATTAAAAGTTTATCTAAATAAAAATGGCATAGTTTTATTGCATTTTTGTTTTCACAATTCGGAGCAGACTTTCTGAAAAAGGGCTATTTTAGAAAAAAAAATGCTGATTAACATTCCCCTGAATTTAATTAATAATACAAATTTCTTAGCCGCTCGTTAATTGCCATATATTTTAGGAATTTAATTGGAGGTTGGGGAAATATATGTAAAAGAAAAAGTATATTTTTACAAAGATTTTCTAAAAATAAGGATTTCAAAAATGATTTGATTCATTTGTGAATAAGTCCTGAAAGTTTCATCAAAATCCAACCATTATATAATTTTTGCAAGAATTTCCAAATTAATGTATCTTTCACCGACAAAAATGTCATATTACGTTTACCTTAATGAACTCTTTTAAACCGGGACACTTTCAAGATTTTTACCAAAATTTCAAAGGTGTTAAAAAGCATTCAAAAATTTTAAAAATAATAATTAAAAATACTTTGATATTTCTTCTGAATAATAACATAAACATTTTGCCGATAAAACTTTGTTTTTATTAAGTTTGGGCCTTTTTTCTTCATACTATGCTGTTTTTTTTTTCAGCGAATTAGTGGAAGTACCTACATTAAGCTATTCCACTTGTGATGCCCTAGACCAGGGGTTTTCAAACTTTTTGATTTACGGACTCCTTTATTAAAAATTTATACATGGGTGACACTTGCACCCTGAAAAAAAACTAAATTTGAACATCAAGCTCTTGCATGTGTAAAATAATTTTTTGTAACGTTAACATGTAATGGGCGATAGTGCAAGCTTTTGTCATTTGATAACATTAATAAGTAAAAATAAATATCCAGACATTGAAAAATTATACTCTGAATTTCACGTGATGAGTTAATCCACGGACCCCCTAGCTTATCCTTGTGGATCCCTGTGGTCCGCGGACCACAGTTTGAAAACCTCTGCCCTAGACTATTTCATTTGTGAGCTCCCCTTCAAAATCCGCCATTTTCAAGTAGAGGAAAATGGAAGAGTATTAAATTAAACAATTTGAGTAAAGCTGAGGATGATGACGGGTGTTTAAAATTCTACAGCTCACAATTCTTCCTCTAAAAGACACAATAGGTTATTGTTAAATACAGTATACAATTGAAAAATGCATGAATTTTAAAATTTAAAAGAGGCAAATTATACGCAAAATGTCAGGAGACATGCAGGGCTGGATTTAGATGAAAACAGGCCCTAGGCTATTCGACTTGTGAGGCTCCTCCAAAATCCCTCATTCTCACAAATAGAGGAAAATGGAAGAGTGTTAAACAATTTGAGTAAAGCCGAGGATGATGACGGGTTATTTACAGTCTACATTGCATTATGGCAGCATGTGAAAAATGGGCATATGAATAAAGAAATGTACTACTCACTGATCACCTGTAGAGGTGCGTTTTCCGTTAGGAGTGCGAAAAAATAGGAAAGCACGAATTTTAAAAGGCCGTTGCTCTACGACTAATCCAACTGCTGTCGTAGCCTGGGCTCACTCCAGGCTC
Source organism: Ascarosepion bandense (assembly GCA_037127315.1). Lineage (NCBI taxonomy): Eukaryota > Metazoa > Mollusca > Cephalopoda > Sepiida > Sepiidae > Ascarosepion > Ascarosepion bandense. The sequence goes on from JBBBDQ010030008.1 coordinate 264,090, forward strand.
GAAACATCAATGTCACTGACACGAAGCTAAATGATAATAGATCGCAATACCACTCGATTTTGTTAAGTTTTAATTGGATGTCTTCAAATATGATTGTTAGAAAAAATTAGGTGCCGAATTTGCCAAAATGTTCACTTTTAAAACATTTTCTTTTTCTTGGAGATTTTCATTCTTTCCCTTTTAAGATATTTTCAGTTTTTTTAAGCGGCTTCAACCTTCTTGGGAAATATTTTCCATTACCAGATGTTTCCAACTTAAAATCTCATATTTTCCTAATTTTTACTCAGAGTCTTGTTGGATGTTGTCTTTGAAAATAACTGTTTTTTTTCTTCAATATGCATGTTTTAATTAACCGATCAGATAATGATATCGAATATTGGCGAGTAAAAATGCAGCCAGCTGGAAATAGGAAACTTTCGAAATTAGATATGCCTTGCCAATGCCACCATCTTTATACAAAGACAGGATTATACAGAAATTAAGTATTTTTTATTCTTTCATAGAAAACTTTTCACATAGTAAACAGAAAAATGAAAACAAAATGGATTCATCTATGGAAAAAATCTTGTTTGCATTAAGAACAATTTATGAATTCTTAAAATCCATCCTTCTACTCATAATAATTCTTGTTTCTGCTACATCTCCTATCAAGGGGAAAATATCTGAAGGCTAATTCTTATTTCGTATTAGTCATTACCGCAAAACTCTGAACTGCTCTTGAAATCAATCGATTGAAGAGGCCATGACACATAACTATCTTTGTAGAAGAAGAAAATCTCGATCTTTGTTATGTTAATAGGATTTATTCACGAACAGATAGCCATCTTGTAAAGAGCCATTTGATTGGTTGATAATATTGATAACGCTATTCCCTTAGGCATGTAAATATTGTTTCAGCATTATTAAAGAATTCACCAGCGATTCAAATGGATAATTACACAAGCCATCTACTTCATTTCTGAGAAGATTAATTTTCTATTCAAGCTCAACATTCCTAATAATTTTAAAATTAATAACAGGATTGCATTTGATAAAGGACACTGTTTTATTTATTATTCACATTTATTTAATTATTATATACATTATAAATTCATTTTTATAATATCCTTAATGGAGGTTAATAATAACACAGCACGTCGGATAAGTCACCAGATGAGCTATGGAAGAAAACAATATATATTTGTATTTTCCCCATTATGGGCATTATTATATCAATGATATAATTACATCTTAATACACAGACTGAACGGAATAGTTGAAAGGAAAGGAATGACAAACATTCTTTGTTCTCATAGAAAGTTTTTTCTTTACTGCTGTCATACATAAAATGAGATTAACATATTTACATTTATTCCACGCAGAAAAACTACTACACATATCCACACAACAAGCACTGTGAAAAGATAACATAAAGATAGTGTCTTCCTTGCAATCATTTCCATAGAAAATTGGGTTTGCCGAAAATCTGGAGAAGCCATATTTACGATTCCAAATTTGAGCGTGGCGGATTTATCTGTCATGTCACTGGTGAATACATATTCCTTTCGAACAAGGAGATGGCAAATCATCGGTTTTTTCCCTAAATTAAGAACTGCGAGCCGGAGATATTTTCTATATCTGGTGAAGATATATTTCCATAGGAAAACGGCACCATGGGCTTGTAAGCTGCACCACGTGCTGGTTGCTTCGGTTTGACTCCTGGAAACTGATTGAAAGTGATGTCACTGAGCGGTCGTCATGTGACTCACGTAACTTCATCTCAATTAAAGGGAGATAATCATTTTTCCTATACCCTCTTCTGTAAGTAACGCTTGCATCCTGGTCAATAACAATCCCTTGCTGATTTGAAATTTATGGGCGATTTGGGTGCGCTATTTCTAAGTGTGCGGTCTACTTTCACGCTCACTCCAATAAACAAGCCAAAAACAGATTATATTATTTTGTTTTTTAAATTGTAAAAAAACCATTACCCAACGCTGTGGCGTTCGAGTTTGGAAAACGACGTAAAGGTTCGGTGAAACTGTACAACACAATTAAACTGAATGTAGTACAGTTTATTGCCGTTACTCTTTGTGAGCAGTACACTTTGTGACCAAGTGTGTTTTTTCTCTTTTTAATAATAGTGTTGTACAAACTTCTTCGGTTCGTCTTTTCAAATATTTTACAAAACCCAGGGAATATGTTAAAAGAGAAAGAAACTTTGTGAGGCATTTTTTTTATGGAATCCTGCCAAAGATCGCATCCAGTCTGTATCCAGGCTTTAATGATTGAACGTCTGCTTACTTGGTGTTTTTTAAGAAGTTTTACTGAAGGGTTTCGTTAAGAAAACTGCTCTGATTTTACAGTGCCAACAAAAAAAAGAAAGGTATATGCACGGTTAATACATCTGACCTCAAAATGAGAATGTATATTTTTTCAACTCACAACTCAACATTATATATATATATATATATATATATATATATATAGATAGATAGATAGATAG